>KN887811.1:17412-29319 GCA_000934455.1 Apostichopus parvimensis | reverse complement strand
GTTCAGAAATGTTTTGACCTAATTGGACACACAAAAAAGTGACAATAGCAGGCCATATATGATTTTGTACTTCACAGAAGAGTTAGGTTTACGTTCTGAATAGTCTGTTATTCGTGTACATGACTATTCATAAATTTAGGCATTTCCTATTGATTTTCCTTTAATCTGAATACAAACCTTGCAAGCAAAAACAGGATATGCGCGCATCCCACCACCAAAATCATTGACTCGACTTTTATAACCGCATATAATTTTGGTTACTTACCCTAATAATGATGACTTGATCGTCATCTTCCGTTGCTAGGTTGTTGACGACAGTTGGAGTCTGCGCAGAAAACACAAGATAGAAGACACCAAATGATAACACCAACAAAGTGACAACGGTAACCGTCACGGCGATCATATAGAGTTTCGTTTTATTCGTCTCCTGCAACAAGGAGAGGAAATATTAAATTCAAGTAACCATTTGTAAACGTTTGTTATAACATTTTTATGATGAGAAACATAGCGAAACAAAGATTTCTCAACTCGTACGAAACAGCTTTGAAACCATAAAGGAAATTGATATTCCACTCAAATGTATTGTCCTTAAGTTCCCAGGTCATTGGAACAGTTGTATATCTTCTTGCATAAAAATATGAACAGCAAATAAAAAAGCAATAGTAGTGACTTTAAAAGCACATCGGTGATACATATTTTTGTTTTCCTATCGTGTTGTGTGTTTCGTTCCGCAATTATTCATTATAAGGGATGGGCAAAGACAGTAGGGTAGGCGCTTCTCAGGGTCCTTTGTACACACTCTTTATTGACCGTTTTATACCCGTCTCTGCCAAAAATTGTCCAAACTTCAGTGGACATGAATTGTAAACGGTTGTCTAAAGGGGGGGGGGGGGAGGGGTATAAGAAGACATCTCCCAAATAACATACTTGACAGATAATCGTTTCACACATTACACACTCCTGTTGACTTGCTGTCAAACTAACCAAATAATACAAAAGAGCGAGTTTAAAAGGAGAACAAAAAAAAGCAGGGGAAGTAAGTAAGTAAGTAAAACTTTATTTCATCCCAAGAGGGAAATTACAAGCTTGCATATGTACATATAAGACAAATACAAGATGATAAAGGGTAAAAAGACATAAGAATGGCAAACATAAGAGTTCAGAGAATTAAAGTATAAAAGTTTAAAGGCGTGATGATTAAACAAATGTCACACCAGTATAGATGGCAAGAACGGGAAGATAAAGCAGGCAACTATCGATTGAAACGACAATTAAAGAGCTTAATGCACTGAGGGATAAAGGAAGATTTGCGACGATTTGTTATTGCATTCGGAAGCCTCATACGCCCACTACATACTTCCTTATATCCATGATAGTTCACGAGCAAAGACAGATAGACATCGGACAAAGGTGAAATACAAGAAATTAGGATGATGAAATTGCGAGCCGTGTCGCCACAAGTGCAGCGCCACCAATGAAATACAGTTAAACGTGATTTTAAAAGATATTAATAACACACAAAAAAACCGTGAGTTGCAACTAGCAGAACTGATACATAATATTTCCTCTTTACACTAGTCCATTTTACGTTAAACTTTATTCATCTGATAGCACTGGTAGGAATCTTAGACTATAATGATTGCTGAACTAAATAAACTTATAAACCTTAGTAGTACAGTCGTATCATTTGTAGAAAATGCAGTACTTCATTGAACATCTTACCCGTAAAGAAAAAGTAATTGAATTGTTAAACCTGTTCTTACTAGCCAACGTCACGATAAGGATATTAAACTGCGTTTAACTGTTAATATGTCAATTAATATGAGCATGCCACAATCGTTCAAACTAGTCAAGAAGCATTCATAACTGGAAATTACAACTATGATTCGAAAAAAATATATTTCTATTTGGGTTAAATGCATTATCTCTTACTAAAGAAGTTGAATTAAAGTTTATTATTTTTGAAGATGAAACACATTTTTCTTGTACTATCCAGCAATTCTCTTTGTTCCGATAATATCGCTCTATGACCTTCCTATAGGAAATTAATTGAGAACTCCCGCAGTAGGATAATAGATAATAATGGCTGGACTTTATTACACGTATCATTAAGTCAACGCCTCACAGAGCGCACTCAAATGATTTAGAACACTTGTATGATTTTGTTCCAAACACGTTTGCTATGAACACAATTAACCCGTTACACAAACACTGTAAAACATTGTTCAAGGACAGATGGTGGTTGATGTCATCCTTTGATGAACCTTTTGTTTCAAGTAGTATTAGCCACTGCTATTGGTGCAAGCACTTATAAATATGTGTATATCATCTCCCCCCCCCCCCCCATACCCTCCCATTCCCATACCACTCGAAAATGATGTCTTTATGAAATGAACCGTCCAGCTTGAAGATCTGTTTACAGGAAGAGAACGTGTGGTATCCTTCTCAAATTCGTTTCCAATCTACTTTCAATCTAGATAAAAGAATTTAAAATCCTTGTTGGCTTACCTTATATGCAGGAGGTGGGTCCATGGCCACTGGAAGAGCTCCTTTTACTTGCAGTTCTTGAGCCATCTCGATGAAAATCAAATGCAGTCGAATTCTTGCAGAAGGAACTGTAACTGTGGTTATAGATGGAACGTCAGATGTTGTTGTCGCAGTGTCCGTACCTTCGCCCTTTTATGCATTTCTGAAGACTGGCAGCACCCTTGAACTTGAATGTCCCTGACGTAGGTTACTTAATCAAACATTTCAACCTTTTCTCTTAACAATAAACCGGATAGAGGAAATATCTAGTGACGGAGATTGGTTGCCTAGGGCGACCAAAACAATGTTTAGTACGTCAGCTATAGACCTTAAAATGCATCAATAAACCATAACGAAGTTCTACCAACATGCCCCTGAATAACGGTAGTGTTTACAATGGACATCACAGTCACGACTTACCAACATGGTCAACAACAAAGTACAAAAATCTGAGGCTTCCATGGGACACAAAATATTGTTAAAGGTTATCGGTATCGGCCCACAAGTTTTAGCAACTGAGCATCCTTGAAAACTTCCAAAAGTATTTCTCGCAAGGGTTCTGATCTCTCACGTTATTCTCAGATACGATTTATAAGTTTTTCAATAGATACTTAAATGTCTAAGTAAGGAAGACTGCTAGAAGCGTGGCAGTTAAAAGTATGTTAAGATGATGAGTCTAAGTGCACAAACAAGGTATAGGTTGTTACATATACTGCTATACCAGCTCCCCCATGATAACCCATGCCATTATGAAATCGCATTCACGCTGATGAAGTGAAATGGTATAAGAAGAATGCATGCATTTGTAATATCGGTGACCTTATTTTCGAAGGTCAAGTACAAATGAGACAAAAACAAAAGAGGAAAAATACCACAATTTTAACAACGACAGAATTATAACATCTATTCTTTTAACGGAATTAGGGTGTGGGTCCGGTGGACAAAACAAGAAATGGTTATCCCTATTACTATACCTATGATTTTGAAGTAGCCTACATGGTGAAAAAGTGACTTCGTGAGTTAGGGTGTATCTGTAATCTCATTGTAGAAGGAAGGTCAAAAAGGCAACAATAAACCACTACTACAACTTTAACAACGACTGAACGACGACGCCTATTCGTTAACTGTAACAGTGGCGTGCGCAAGAGTAGGGGGCGGGGGATGTCAGTCAGGGGAAATGTTGTTAGATAATTGCGATAGATAATTGCGCTTGTTCCAACATAGATGCCTTGTATTCAAATGTATGCTAGCAGTGAGCTATGTTTAGGTTCCTGGAACAAGTAAAATGTCCACATTTATAAAATGTCCAGATGAATGACATTGAGAGCCCTTTAAACTGGAATACCCTTCCCCACGTGTGTATAAAGCCATCTTTCGACTTTAAAAACATGTAATCGACACATGATTTAGCCACAGAAACCCCTTTTAGATCCGGGTTTTATTAAATGAAAAATAATCATTGTCATAATCATTATATTCAATCCACGTTAAAGTTTCTATAGGTTCTAGAGTTAGGTCACTGAGGTTAGCGATAGTTAATAGTAGGTTAGCAGGAATACATTACAGCAACGTGCAAAGAGGCAGACCCTGGTTTGATGAATTAGGCGATGTGGCCTTGGGGTCGTTTAAGCAGACCTTCACTTGCAGAAAGGGGAATGGGAATGTATGGGGTGTTTAGAAAGGGCAACATATAAATGTTTAGACGTCCAATGGAAGGGATAAAAGGAGCTGATGGGATAGTGACTCGGACATAAAAAACGCGCCACCTACGCTTACAATTTCTTACCGTTTACTTACGAACAACCCTTGCACAATCGCTATTAATAATAATATATTTATGTCTCTTATTTATCTCATTGATGGTGTCATATCGACAAAAGGACACGCGGTTTAAACTAGTTGACGCCCCCATTAGTGTAGCGGATAACAGCTGTATTTAGTAACAAGATGTTTTGTATGTCTATAGTACCGGTGACCTTTGGTGGTTCTTTTGCCTGAAAATTGTAACACTATTTTCCAGGGGCATTTCGTGACGTTAATGGTATACCAGAGTCGAATACAAGTCTGGCTATTCTAAAAATTATTTATTTTATTATAATATGTGTTTCTATAGGTCTCAGGTACCCAGCCAGCGTCATCAAACCTTTAATAAAAACTTTAAAATCTTGAAAACTAATTGTAACACGGATCCGGTCCTTTGTTAAACCTTTAAGTCAGTGACACGTGTAACTAGGATTTTAAGAGAAAAGTAAGCTTCAAGCCAACTCACAGCCTCGTAGATTTTTGTTGTTAACCACTTGGATGAGCGTTAAATATTGCGAGTAATGAATGTATACTTTTTCGATTTAGAAACGTAATCAACACTTGTAAATTCAAATCTGGAATAGTTACAAGTGTGACTCAATACTTTGCATAGAACTTGACAAGTAAAGTTGGTGAATTGCATTAATTAGGGATTTCCTTGTCAATGATATATACATATATATATTAGACATAAATATATTATTATTAATAGCGGTTGTGCCAAGAGTTGTTCGTAACCAATCGGTATGAAATAGAAGTGTAGGTGGCGTTTATTATGTCCTAGTCATCATCCCAGCTCCTTTTATCATATCCATTGGACGTATAAACATTTATCCCCCCCCCCTTTCCCCTGTATAAAGTCCCCAAACATCCCCAGTCCCCTTTCTTCAAGGGAAAGTCTGCTTAAACGACCCCACGGCCACATCACCTAATTCATCAAACCAGGATCTCTCTGTCTCTTCAATAAATCTTCCTGCTCTTGTCAAAATCAATCTGGGATTTCGGAATAGTGCCCCCCCCCCCCAACCTTTTTATTTTGAAATCCTTTGCACGTTACGTTAATGGAAAAAAACATTGCACAAACAAGTTATCGGGTATTCCTGGTAACCTATAATATTGTACTATTGCTATCCTCAGTGACCTCACTCTAGAACCTATAGAAACTGTTACGTGGATTGAATACAATGATTGTGACAATGAGTATTTTCTTTTCTTTAAACTCGGCTTTGAAAGGGGGTTTTGTGGCTAAATCCCGCGTCGATTACACGTTTTTAAGGTATGGGTTTTTTCTTATAGGTATCGGAGAGGTATTTCATAAGCATTTCTATAGTTAGGTTAGGTATAAAGTTAAAGGTTCAGGTTGCTTTCCTTTAAAATTAAAGTAGATGTTGCTGATAGGTTCATCTGAATTAACATTACATTTGATTAATTTGTAGGACTAGATTCTTTGAATTATGTTAATCATATATTGTTTAATTGATAACGACTCCATCTAATTCTTGGAAAACTTGGAAAAGACTGTGTGCAGTCTTCGTAAAATCAACTATATAGATGCCATGCGTAACATTCCATCCCTGCTACTGCTAAGAAACAGCATTTGATATGTAACTGTTGCACTGTTTATGTGTTGCGTACTCTTCTTTATAGTTGGTATTTTAACACTCTTGGTTTGTTTTTCTCACTACAGGGTGAAGTTTAATTTACCCGCCAAGCTCTTGAATAATAAAATGATGCATCGACGCTGATAAGAGACTGTTGAGTCCAAAACACAGTCAATAATTTCTGATTATTTTTGAGGATTGTGTTTGCAATCAAGTAGAAAATGAGGAGGAAGCGAGTAACTCCAATGCACAATATTCACCAAATCTCTTCCCATTACTGTAAGTAATATCGAAAAACTCAACATTCTATATATAATAATGGATTACATAGTCATTACAGTACTTTAGATGGAACGTAAGATCAGGGAGTTGTTATGGAACAACTCCCTGGTAAGACGTGGTTGACAATAATATGTTCAAGCGATAGTTTCACGACCTTTTTATTTTTCCGAAGTCTCGCTGAAGAAACAAGCAAAAACTCAAATGGTAATCATGTGGGGGCGTAGAAAAATAAAACAGAGATACATAACTTAACAACCATTCTTGTTCATGCAGTGTAAACAATTAATCAGAATCAATTCAAGGTCGGTTACAGAGGATTGGTACGTGGGAAGATATTGTTTAACATATCAATGAATTCCAAAGAAATCCATTTTTGTGTAATGTGAAAGAACACTACTTCAGCAGATCACAATAGCCATTTTGTTCTGGCTTTAAATAAACGCTCCTCGCCGTCAGTCTGTTTACTTACCAATCAAGTATCAATCATGACTCATGAACCTAGCTAATGTGTTGACCTAACTTGCCTGTAAATAATATTCTAGAAAATATTTGATGTTTTATTCGAAGGTAGGGCTAATTATAAAGTGCATCAACCATGCTTAAACGTGATGTGTATGAATGTGTTTATGTATGTATGTATTTTAGATCCTCCTGCAAGCAGGAACTCGCGAAGAAGCCTCATTGGCTTAGCAAAGCCGCAAGCTGATCGAAGTCAGTCTCTTAGAATCATATTTAACGTCCATGATTATGAATTGTCAATTGTCAACAACTCTGTAACTGGCAGGCGCGTAGCCAAGGGGGTGGGGGCGAAGGGGGCAGCCGCCCCCCCCCTTGAGCATATTTTAATTTTTTTTTTAAATGTTTTTATGATATCGCTAGTAATTTCAAAAGAGAAAATGCTAAGATGCAACTTACAAGGCCTGGGAAGTGCCATTTCCAGCGATCTGGGAGGTATTTTCAGCCAAAATTTTCTTGTACGCTTCGCGCCATCATGGTGGCGCTACGCTTAGATAGTATGCAATGCCGTATCTACGGCTCTGAAAATTTTTTCTACATTTTCGCCCCCCCCCCCCTTGACTCGAACCGGGGACCTGTGCAGTGATTAGTTTCATTTTGATGTCCAATGACATTCTTGGTTCTCCAATGAAGCGGTGTGCGCAGTCGGGGGAAATGATTCAGTCGGAATCAATTTCACATCAGCCGGGGAAGAATTTTCAACCACACACAAACAATCCAGGGTACTTATTAGCAGAACCTTTAACACCCCCATTTAACGTCTCATTGTTTTTCTGTGTAGTATATATCACATTTTATAATTGCTCTTGTTGCAATTTTGATGGAAACAAACAATATATTATGTTTTAGTAATGTGGGCTTCCTTTCGTTTCTTTCAACCATGGTTTAGGAATTACGAGAATAAGGCATTTTTTATTTACAGTTTTACAGTTTTCAATTATATCTTACCCACCCAAAAAGATTTACAAACATAATCAGCCCAAAATTACATTACAATAGACTGTTAAGTATCAACAGGACAAGTGTGTAACTATATTGCATCTGTCATATATTTTATTCATTCTTTGACATTCTGTCTTTAACATTTCGTACCTCTTAGATTAACTCATTAAATTAAAACACAAGAACCCTCAACATTAATACCATTATAAAATCAAGTCCAATTTCTTAAATTTTTTCTGTTATTTGTTTGAGATCAGAAGTACCATAAAATGCTAGAGAATATTCAACCTTTTTACATCAAACTTAAAGGCATTGAAGACCCGCGCACAAAGAAACGTCTGATGCTGATAATCTGACCTAGTTTCGAGTGAGGTGTAATAGAAGTGTTAGACACCACCATCGATCCCAGAAAATACACACACAGATTACTACCGTCGGTAATTAGACACGAGTGTACAGTCAATACATGCAGCTACGGTCAATACCCACAACACAGTGTACATAGCAGCGATGGACATATCAGGTCTAGATAAGAGATAACAAGGTATCACGTTTCATTACTGTCTGCATTTTGTAGCGACAAGACAAAAACTTTACTTGCAAGCAACGGAAAGTTTACTTTTTCAGATGGCGGCACGCAGTTTGGGGCGAGTCTTCAATGCCTTTAAGTCTTCTCTCCATTCAATTTTTTTTTCGATCTACATATACCAGTATTTTTTACGTTTCCGTTGTTTACGAAGGAAATATAAACATTACCAATGTCGCTTTTAGTTTGTCATTTTTTTTCTTCATAAAAACCATCTTCGATTGCAAAAGGAGGTATAGTGTTTGGACCTTCCTTCAATTATCTCAGCAGTACTAGATTCTCACACTCTATGAGAATGCCCTGGAGTCGCACAGGCTAGTTCATCAGACTAACATTATTGTTTCTTAGTATACTCCTGGTAGTATTAGGGGTATGTATGTATTTGTATATTTAGATCCTGCTGCAAGCAGGAACTCGCGAAGAAGTCTCATTGGCTTATCAAAGCCGCAAGCTGATCGAAGTCAGTCTCTTAGAATCATATTTAACGTCCATGATTATGAATTGGTAATTGTCAACAACTCTATAACAGGACGACATACATTAATCTAGGAGTGACTCGAACTCGGGACCTTATGATTGAAAGGGCACCGGCGTTAACCACTGAGCTAACACTCCTCGGGCTAACACTCCAGGGGTAATGATTAAAACAAAATTTAGTCAGTCTTCTTCTTGAGCTGTTTCTCCATATCAGGGATGTCACACATATTTCATATTTCTTAACAATTTGCAGTCAATGAGGATGCTAAGTCAAGATTTATCTTCACACGGAATAAGACCCTACACAATAATAAGACTAAATAGTTTACAGTGACATAGCAAATTAGATATACGTAGACTGATTTGGTTCTTGGTACAGACTCGTACAGATATAGAAAAACAAATTTTAAGTTAAAAAAAAGCGTACCCGACATGCGGGGGTGGAATAGATTGTGATCTGTTTTCCTTCATAATTAACACCTAAAGCAAACATACATTTTTCAATGCTTTCAATTGAAGCCTTTACCAATATATAATAAGGTTCCTAGGTACAATATCTCGCTTCAATGACTATGAGTTAACAGCCGAATTGACTGAAGGAACAATACCAGAGTAAAATCCGCTTCTTTGTTAAGTTTTGGTTTAACTACAAATTCTGGTTTTGACTTTTTCCTTTAAAAGAGTTCAAACATATATCATAGAGATTTTTTTCTCGATTAGGCTAAATCTATGAACTCAATGAATTATCCCCCCTCCCTCTTTCCCTTAATTTTGTTAATGATTTGGATTTGCCCAGCATAATAAAAGTAACATGTCAACTGCATGATAAATGGTTTTCATGTCTTTTCACTCCATATAGTAACAGGAGCCGAGTCAGACGACACCGTATGTTATCGCCGTAACAGTGACAACTGTCACTCTGTTGGTGTTATCGTTTGGTGTGTTCTACCTAGTGTTTTCTGAGCAGAATTCAAAGGTTGTGAACAACTTGACGACGGGAGGTGACGAACAAATCGTTTTAACCAGGGTAAGTTAAGAAACGATAGCTTCGGCCGATTCGATGAAAAACAATAAACAAGCCGAAAGCAATGTAGAACTTTCGACATTTGCTGTCTGATTTTTTTATCAATAGTTACTTTTACATTGCTCGATGAATAAAATATGGTGGTATGGATGTGGGAATGTACAATACGTGGGTTATTTCGTGCCAAAACATTGTAGATATCATTCCAATCTGAATACAAACAAAATAAATAAAAAAAATGTTATCTTTCATAGGAAGTGGATTTTGAATGTATGATGGTATACCGTGAAAAGACAAAATGATGGCTGAGGGAAATATTCTGACCATAGAGAATTTATATGACGGATACACCGCCACCATAGACTATGACAAGGTTAATAAACGTTGAAGACTGCTTCATGTTTTGTTCGGTCGGTATCTTTACCGAACATGGCGATATAACTCAAAATAAGATTCAATTGATCAAAGTAAGATACTCGATCAGAAGTTTAATTCATATTATATTAAATGGAAATCGATCCAAAACATGTCGTCGATTAGAGACTTTGTTATCAGTGTTTAACAGAATCCTGTAACGGTGGAGCAAGGGGAACAGGGATCTCCACACTACTCCCCCCTCCCTACACCGTTTTGTTAAATCTCACAAGTTCCCCTTTTCATCAATTACATCTGTTTTTGGCCGATACATATAATATCTCAATAGCGGAAAACATGCTGATAATCCACAAAGTTGCATATCTCATCCCAAACACCCATCATCAACAACTGATTATAGGATACATTATAGTACTGAATTAAACTATTGTAACTGTTACCACCTGTGTGCTGACATTAGTCGTCATTGTAACAATGTACTTTGATAATACTTAACTTGATAACGTTTGTACTTGTATACATAGCAGAAAATAACTTTTCGCTCATCCCACATTTGACCCCAGTCTGACCTTTCATTCGGAAAGTCTTCAACGCACACTTTCCTATCACGGGACACCTTCCTACCAAATTTGACGTTCGATACATTTGGTAAAGTTGTAAACAAGCTTGTTTACATATATCAACACACAAGTGATGCATTTTGGCATTTGACGTCAGTAAGCATGGTTTCTACATATTTCCACACGCAAGGTACCACCACATGATACCTTCCAAAACACCGTTCATATTCATGGTATTCCTATTTAACTTGTGAAGGTTGCAAGTCAATTTAAGTTAACTAAACAAACCTCCCTTTCACTTTAACTTAGACCTTAGACTTTTCGTTTTTGAAAGTCTGCCAGACACAAGTTTTTAGCATGGGGTGTCTTCCTACCACTGTGTCAAGTTTGAGGACAAGCGACCGTTCAGCAAGAGTATCTATCACAAAGTTGGAGATCTAACAAAAGCACGCGCAAAACGCAACTACACAAACGCACAAACGGGCAGCTTTTCACCTCTCCTGCAGACTTTCAGCAAGTCAATCGTTGCTATTGTAACTGAGATAACCAGAATAAACTACAATGACCAAAACATTAAAATGTATCATTTTCTATACAGAGGTGATGAGACAACAAATATAGTAGATGAGAATTATTTGTTCATCAGCATAGAGTTTACATGATCCCAGGTCCACATCACATCTACAATGAAACTGTTGGTGACCTATGGCTAAATGTTCACATTGTTTTAACTTTATTCATTTAATATTCTGTAATTTTATCAACATTAATGCACTATGAAGTATAACTACAAATTGTAGACTTGTTTTCTTCAATGTGGAGCTGGGGTGGGAGGAATTTAACGCTTTCATCTCACCCAGTTACTTTAAGGAATGCTGCGTAAGAAGTTTGATAAGTTTCTTATTCTTCTTCTTGGTGTTTCTTTCTATTATAGAATAGTATGATGATCAAAAATCTGACAACGAGCACTTGCTACTTCACTTCTCTTGACAACATTCCTGGAGACATGGATGTGGATAATGTAGACAAAATGTCTCCCATTTTCTTCCAAGAGGTTGATGATCCATTCGATAAGGTACAGAAAACCCACTTATCAGGAAGCAGGGGATAGAGAGGGAAGGGTTGTATCACAACGGCTTCCCTTTGATTCTATTTGTGAAAATAAGATTTGCTGACGTGGAGATGTTAGAGTTACAAGAATATTTCACGTTTTGA
>KN887809.1:64224-77988 GCA_000934455.1 Apostichopus parvimensis | reverse complement strand
GGTCTGTCCTTTTTAGAGGTAAATTTTACAACTTCTGCAGCCATGGCTCTGTTTAATTTTCATTTCCCAGCAAAAGTCTAAAACCTATGGAGCGCAGTACAAGGTTTGACTAAAAGGGAGAGTTGTCAACCAGATATGTTGTTATGAGTATGGCATACAGTGTTTCATCACTTTCATGTTTCAAAACTGAATTGAGAATTGTTGTTTTGTCTTCTTCTAACCCATTTGACAATACTTGTGACATGAATATAACAGAACAGTTGAGTCAAGATATCGTACAGAGCAAATAAGAAACACAGGGGTCCCGAAGTAGTTATATCTGCGAAGATTCTTCCATTTCTGAAATAAGCCAGTGTGACATTTCTCCATTTTAGTTGGTCAGGCAACATTGCAAAATAGTTTGTGATGTTACCCATGGGGGCAGGGGAGGGGGGAACACATGACAATGTCTTTCATTGTGTTTGGCTGATCAGGCAATATAACTGCTTCATTATTGACTTCATTATTCAACTTTGATAAAATAATAAAAGTCACTGGATCATACCGGTTCATATATCGGATCATATGCCATAAAATAACAGCCCTTCAGACAGTTATATTACCTTATAACCTATTTTAAGCTAAAAGAAAGGATTTGTTATTTTATCTTATAGAGAAGTTAGTTTTTAAGTGGTATATAGTTGAGTCACTCAGTACATTCAGCTACTCATGTGACCCCATGTACTTAATATCTTCCAGATACACTCACTATCCAGTACATTCAGCTAGTCATGTGACCACATACCTTAGTATGCATTAACTACACTCACTGTCCAGTACATTCAGCTAGTCATGTGACCACATTCCTTACTATGTATTGACTGTTGACAGTAGTAACTGAGGCTCATAAGAGTGGGATTGGGTGATCAAACAATAATACCATATCTTGTTATACTATACTTACTGATAAATGGAATGCACAGGTAAGTTAGGAGTGCTGTAAATAAATCTATAGAACCTCAAAAGACTGCTTAAAAATGTCTCATTCAAAAGAAATAGTTTTCACATCTAAATAATCATAAGAAAAAAAACCTTAAAAAGCAGCTTAAATTTGAGTTGGTAAATTTTCTATTCCCATTGGATAGTAAAATCTTGTAATGATGGAATTTTTTAGCACGACTGTTTATAAGTTTGATTTCAACCTTGTGAAAGTCAATTTCTTTTTTTCTGAATTTTCCTGAATTGCTTTGGTTATGGTATTAATATAACTTAATGAAAATGTGACAAAGTTGTCATTATCAAATGAAATCTTGTAAAACTCTATCAGGCTCTCTAAGAAGGATTAAACGCAATTCAATGTTCACTAATAATCAAAAATGACTTTCCACAAAAATTTGTACCAAAACAGAAAAAGCTGCCTCAAACGAGGAAATTATCACATTATTAAACTTATTCATAAATACCGCCAACATACTTGTTTGTTTCTTTCTGCAAAAAGTAGTAAACAAACTTAACAAAAAAAGTGAGGGAAAAAAGAATAAGAATGTAATAGAATCTTATCGCAGATTTCACGATATGCCGATTATCCATTAAGTACTTTAAAACCCTGACATAAACAATAAATAACAAATATTAACAATGATAACTATATTGAAATGACAAAAGTATTAACAAATACTAATAAAACTCAGCTAAATAACATGTGTTAAAACATTTAATTTTATTACGGAATCTTCATTCTCAAGTTTATATTCGTAAACTTCTTTATGAATACTTCAAACTCTGATGTAATTATTACCAATAAATAAGTGAATTAATATGAATTTTGTAACAAAAGAAAACACTAAAATGAGAATTTTTAGGGATGGAGAGCTTAACTATGTGTTGATGATTTTTGCTTTCTCGGAAGGGTGGGTATGATGATCTGATTAATGATGCCTGCCAAAAAAAAAAAAAAAATTATTTCATTAAAATTAACCAACCCTCATCATTTTAGGATAAATATCACTTTTATAGGTCTAATCCGAAGGTCAGAACAGATGCAGGTCATATAAAAATATTGTAATTGTTTTTAATTATTAATTGCTTCAAAGATAGAGACAAATATTGAACAAGTCCTATATTTTTTCACCACACTTACTTTACCAGAATATTGAGAGATTTTCATTTTAGTGTAATGCCTTTGAACGTATTAATCAAAAGAAAAAAGGGAATAAAAATACCCCGGTGGCATGTATCTTTTGGCAGGATTAAATATGTCTCCTTTAAGCTTCTGTAGTTAACATTCAAATTTGAAAATTCAATATATGAAGACACTGCTTGCAAATTGTTGTTTTTTTTCTTCTTCAAATATTGCAAAGTATGTTGGAATGGGTATAAGCTGTGTTTTGTTTTAGTTCTGGTAGGCATCTATAAATGAAGACTCCAGAAAGCAAACAGACTGGTATTTACTATCCCGTAACAGGACGGTAATACTTCACTGATAGCGTGGACAAGACATATCAGTCATTGGTCAGTTTTACCTTGTTACCATGGCGACGATTACTTCTCTACTATCCCGTAACGGGACGGTAATACTTCACTGATAGCATGAACAAGACATATCAGTCATTGGTTAGTTTTACCTTGTTACTATGGCGACGATGACTTCTCTACTATCCCGTAACGGGACGGTAATACTTCACTGATAGCATGGACAAGACATATCAGTCATTGGTCAGTTTTACCTTGTTACTATGGCGACGATGACTTCTCACACGGTGGGTAGGGATCTACCGCTGTGTGACTCTCACCCGATGACCAGAATTTACGTGTATTTGTCATCGTAAGGCAGGAGGGCATTAAAAAATATACATGATCCCAAATCTGCTTTTACTTTTTACTGTAAATTTTGCGGCTATGCATTCTGTCCTCTCTCTACTATTTATTTCTATATACATTTTACATATCAGAAACTGTTGGTTGTAGCAGCAAGTCTCGATCACGCGCCCTTACGATATTTCTCCGTTTGTCATCTCATTTTTCGGCAGCGGCGTGTTACCATTGTCTTCATCCTCCTCGTTCTGTCCCTGCATCTTCCCCATGGCGATCTGTTCGGGAGATTCCACAATCTTGTAAGCGTTGCTCGTATCGCTCAGCGTGGTGTAATAGTTACTCTCTCCAGGGAGTAGGGATTCTCTCGACTGAGACAGGCAACAGTTACGCCTGCACCAAACCAGCGCATTTTCGGCCACAGGTATATTCTTGACTGCATCAGAAGCTGATGATTATGTTAGAAAAAGTAAACACCTTAATTCAGTAATTTTACATAAGAAATTTTTACCGTAGCTTTATGTTACTTTTTGGGTTAATCTACACTTATAGTTTGATTGATTTCTCACTGTTTTGAAAAAAAAGCATGCCACTTTTTCTTTTCAAATGTTACCCATTTCGTTAAATAACACAATACAGCAGAACAGAACAACCAGTGAAATGTCAGTAAATTCTGCTTAACACAACAAGCCATCTAAAATATTGTGTTTGTTCCCTTCCATCCAAAAATCTATTTGTTAAGTCTTTTATTATGCTGTTGCTTTAGAACAGAACGATTAATATCAAGAATACGCCACATTTAAAGTACAATTAAAATATGACACTTTTTAACATTGAGAGGTATCCAATCTAGCTAAATACATTTCATGTATATATAAGATACTACTAGTTAACATACCTTTGCGCTCTGTACAGGAAGTTGTCGCAAAGAGGGCCACGTAGATGAACAGACCGAATATGGTCATCGTCAACGAAAATTTGAGGAAAGCCGTAGGTCTGATGGGAAATAAAACCTGCAAAGAGATGGATTAAAAAATGAGGCATTTATGGTTGAGATGAGGCACACCACCGGCTGAAGTATGTTATTTTGATGACAGGGTTCGACGTACTTGAACTGCCCATCTGTGTGCCCTTATTTCTTGCCAAGCTCTACCCTTAAAAATAACCTGATTTTTACCTAACAGCAAAAAATTGCCAGTTCTCTTTCATCAAGTTTCTGTAGGTCAGCCCTCAGCATGATCTTGATTTATATTTCTTATTTTATAACTTGAATTTGATCTTCCATAAGCAATCTAAAATGATTTATAACTTGATTTTTAACTTCAAAATTAAACTAACTTAAGACACAAAAATTGTCCAGCAATTTTTTGCAACAGTGGGGAAATGTAAAAAAAAA
Source organism: Apostichopus parvimensis (assembly GCA_000934455.1). NCBI lineage: Eukaryota > Metazoa > Echinodermata > Holothuroidea > Aspidochirotida > Stichopodidae > Apostichopus > Apostichopus parvimensis. The sequence goes on along the minus strand of KN887809.1, from coordinate 73,802 downwards.
AAAACCCCAAAAACCGTTGATCACATGTGGTCATTCTTTGTAATATCTGTTGAATATGCTAATTCAAAAATATTAGGGGTAAAAGTGATTATTTAACAGTTTCTGTTTTTGGTCATTTCTACATGATTTCCGACAGTTCGACAAATATCCAAGGCCACGTCAAACTCGCCCTTTGCCATCCTGCACTCCATCCAGAGTTTGAACCCTTCTTACAGTACAATCAGCATTAGTAATACTTTCTAAAACTAATCTTTAAGAAATGGTAATTCTAAAACCAACAGAGGCCCAACAGTCAAAGCGGCTGAAATGTTTAGTTTAGCACAGAGACCATCATTAATGTCAGCCTCTCCAAAGTGACTCAAAAATCCATTGTAGAACATATTTATCTTCTCAAATAACCAAATGGAATTTGTCCTTATGGCAAAATGTTTATAGAATCCATCCTTGGGATGGCCTCTTCTTTAACAGCGAAGCTAAAAGCATTTGAAAGGTGAACATCTTAGAGATTATATATTGATGTAGAAAGGTGAAACCACCATCAGTCCAAGCTTTTTCTTGAATGATAAAACTATGAAATATGAGCACTACATTGCATTTGAAGTCATCTTTTCTGTATTTGTTGTTTGGGTATTATTTTGATCATATTTGATAGGAAAATATTAACCCAAAGTAAAAACAAAAAACCACTAGCTATAAGTTTTATTCGAACAAAGAAGACAAATATTGGAAATACTGGACTAAAAATGACCGTTTGCATCTGGCAATGGTGTTAATATGAAATTAATATTAATGTTAATTTGAACTCAACAGTATCTTGCCCTACATCTTGAAAAAGGTTGGCAAATCTCTGTACTTCTCTACAATATTTTGTCATGCTTAATTGTTCACATTTTATCTATTGATACTAGGAGGGAAAAAAAGGGGCCATTGACCAAACATGTCTTGCCCCAAACTCCCGGGGTGCATTGCTCAAAATAAAATCTATGGATATGCATATTAAATAATAATACAGAGGTCTTGATATTGTAAACCACATAGTTCATGAATGATTTATCCTAATTTCCTAATTAAAAACCAAAAGTTTGTTCAAATAACAAATAGGAGGCCCTGTCTGGAAGAAAAAAATCAGAGATCAAATTCTTTATGAATACTCTGCATGTACTTTTATGATATATTTTTTATTTCCTGGTTAGAATCATCAAAAATTGTTTTATCCAAAAAAATTGTTAATTAGCTGCATTTTATTACAATTATCCCAAATATACTTTTGAAATGTTTTTTCCCCCCATATTAGAATGATGAAAATTTCTTCTTTATTTAAATTGTTAATAGCTGCATTTTATTAAAAAAGAAAAAAACTATTGAGATGGGTTTCTTTCCGTCAGATTAATCAAAATTTATTTGATCACAACAACAATTGTTAATAGCTGCATTTTGTTACAAATATACAGAACAAATTAAATATTCAAAATTGGTTGCTTTTTTCCAAAAATCTTACATTATGAATAATGAAATTTGGCAAAAGTTTCAAAGGTTTGCAAACAGATGAAGATTATTAAAGTACCTTTGTGGGACACAAATAATTCTATCTTGAAATGACATGGTTACATAACATACTGAGGAGGGGTTAGGTGGCTTGTTCACAAAGGAGGAGGGAGGGGAAAGGGTGCATGATACTGTATGTAAACACAACTATGCACATATGTAATAATATCATAACTTTATAACATTGATAATTATTTGAAATAATTCCTAATTTTCACATTTTTTATACCAGAGCGTAAAAGGGTTCACTGACTGCAACAACAGTATCGAGGTGACTTTCTATAGTAAAATATAAATAAGACAATCTTATCCTCTGGAAAGAAAGATATTTTATTCTTGGTTTTCAAGATGAAAATGTCACTTTTCTCTGCAAAACGGCAACTGTTCTTGGTCAAAGTCAAATCACTTTAAATTTGTGAAATCCTGCAAATTTTTTTTTCCACCGCTGAAAACAAAACATTTTAAGTATTCCATTTTCTTCACACTTTTTACCAGCAGTCCAATTTGAAATTCAAAACTGTGGTAAAAGGATATAGATTTTGTCTGATGGGTTTATTGACGCATATTGATGTAAACGACCTTCCACGGTGGTGGTTCTCGTTCGTTTGCTATCTGTGGCTTGGAACAGGTGCATGTAAAAAGCAAACATACATTTTAGAATCAAAGATACTAATTGCACTGATCTGGTACTGATTGAATTTTCTTCGCAAAGGTAAAGATAAAAAAAAAGTCATCACACAAGGGAGGACAGCTGTAAAACTAATAATGTATTCGTTAAAATTGACTCGTTTAGCTTCTTGACATTTACACAAAAATCTTGGACAACACACGGCGGGGGGGGGGGGGGATCTTTAATTATAATAAAATATTTAGACTTAAGGAGCCAGCCATTTAGTGAGGGTTATCTCACATAATTTACCATTGAAAATAACTTCCTCTAGGTTTAGTTGTCAAAGTCACAAGCAGAATTTTTATACCGCTAGCCGCGTCAAAGGAAACTTATGTTGTTTACACAGCAACTTAATACCGCAGTAGACTATCTTGAAAGCTGATCAAAGAATAATTGATCTCATCACTTTATCAGCTTATCATTTGCTTTTATCATATTCAATAGGATCCCATCATCCCTTCTCAACCTGGGGTCTGCAGATCCCTAGGTGCACTCCATGAAATTTGGGAGGGAGGGGGGGGGTATGTTAGGGCAAGGTATCTGCAGGAGGGGGGGGGGATAAGTGTTAAACTTGGAATCCATAACAGTTGTCCACCAACATTTTGCTGACTTATATATCCAATATCCAAAATAGTCCTTAGCAAGTCTGAGAGTGCCATCTGGGGTACAGAAAAACCCAATTTTTCCCCATCTCAGCCCTATGCTATAGCGTAGGGGTTTCAGTTATTGGCGATGCCTGTCTATGTCTGGGAGTCACTCTTACTCAGTGTCCAAGGAGAAGACCAGAACCCAGGCACAAGCAAATACATCATTGTTGGGTTTCATTTTATATAGTCTTTGATACTGTGGCAATTGTCTGAACAACATAAATTGTCTATTCTGTTTGTTTTTCATATTTTATACAAACACAAAGTATTATTGAATGTCCTTGAACATACTATTGATGATTTAGATGGGTTTTTACCATTATGAAAAGTCCTGTTTCACACAGCAACAATTTCCAATATTTGATGGATTTGAACTGAAAGAAATGATATCTTGGAAATCTATTTATCCATTTATTTTTTGCCATATTACTCGACATGAAGACCTATGCACGGATTTAAAAAAAAAAACCTCCCGTTAGTTTCTTTAGGGTATAGCATTCAACAAACCCGACATGCTATGGTTATCAATTTTCAACAAACAGATAATTTTCAACAATTTCGAGCAAACCTTCACAATTCCTTGACGCTCAAATCTTATCAGGTTTCTCATGTTTGTCTTCTTTGCCTCTTCTATCGGTAAATTTGTTCTTTCGAAAGAATAGACGCATTAGCAGAATGAACTAATTAACATACACACACATACACACGCACACACACACTCACACCACTTTATGCATCTGTAAAAACTACCTCCGAAACCTGGCGTCAAATCTACCCTACGGTGCAATAATAGTATATTAATGGGGAAATATTAAAACAACCGTTGTCGATTCAATTTTTCAACTTAACTTGATTGACGCCTTAGGTGCCTCGAGGCTTTCTGACCAAAAATGTTGTCTTTTTCCAGCATAATGTTCCATCCGAAGAATAAACTATTCATAGGTTTGTTCAACTTTGCCGTTTCTTCGGAGATTCGATCCTCACGAGAAATATCGCTCGTCGAATCTCTGAAGTATAACTCATTAAATCATGACCGAGGAAATACGCGGTACCCTGTGATAGTTAAGTGACGCCAATCTGGCAAAGTTTGAGTGGCACGGGGGAAAACAACAGTATCTTTGCAGTTATGGTATTGGCAAACTGCAATTGATGATATCACACCTAAGTGAACAAAATTACAATGATTCCGGTTGAAACTGGAGAATTATTGTTATTACCGCAGCAATCCATTCCTCAATGTTTTCATAAAATAATTTTGAGTTTTCCATAATTTTTTTCTTTTTTTAAATCATCGACTGTATTAGGTGAAGAATAATTTTTTTGATCATATTTTGATCATATATCAAAGTTAACTCCCTGCGGCTGGAATATCCAGATATATTTATTGAGAATAAAATTGTAGCGTATTACAGCCAGGTTTTTGTTATAAATCATTGATGCGACTCCATTTCGAAGCTGTCATTTTCATGTCAACGTGAAGGCCCCAACTTTTTATAAATTGCTGCAAACACCATCACCAACGACCCATGAGGGGAAAGATATCTGAAACTTGACCAACTACAATTCCCTATTAATTATCACAGAATAGAAATCGTTAACTGAAAAAAATCTGGTTGCTTGCTATTTGTTTCTAAAATCCGATCTTCTTATGTTCCATCTGCAAATTTCCCATCTACTACAACTGACACTTAAATGTCTAACTGTTAGTTGGTTTCTTTAGTTGGTTCCTGAGTTGGTTCCTTTTATCGATTTTAGCCAGCAAGTGAGAGTTATAAACTCCAGTCACTAAAATTTAATTATTCTTTACAAAATATTATTCCAGTCACTTGACATTCGGTGACTAGAATCAAGACTAGTTTGTTTAAATACCACAGTTGGCTTTTTAAGCTATTGACTGTCATAACTGAAAAAAAAAATAGATTTCAAGTAATATGTTAATGAAGGTCAAGGTTCACAAAACAACTAACAACTGATCGAGCATTAATTGAAAAAGACGAAAAAAATAACACCATGGATGACCTAATTTCTCTCTATCTCTCAATCTCTTTTTAATGGTATTTGCTTACATTTATTCGAATGATTGCCTATATTCTCTGAGTTCATTTTACTATTGCAACAACTACATTTCAACTAGCTTTAGTTTAATTTTAATATGGTCGGCTACCTAGAATCAGCCCCAATGAACTTAATTAAGATACGCACTCAACACTAACCAAAGTTAACAGATGCAGTTGCTTGAGCAAAATAAAAAAAAATAAAAAAACTGAAGTATTGTTTTGTATTTGTAGTCTGATCGCCATGGTGATCACACCATTCACTACACCCGAATAATATGATACGATCAAATTTTGAAATGTTCTTCACTGTTTGTGTTTTATTATGTCACAAGGTTTTATACAAAAGAGTTATTTTGGGCAAACAAATGGTTAAAAGCCGCTTGTAATTTCATACTGTATGTTCCTGTCCTATACACACACAGAAGGCTACAGTCTCAGCAAAGTTCATGTCGATCACATAGTGCAAATGTCTAATAAATGTTCTTATCATATTTTGCAATTCACTGACAAAAAAATTGAGGGAAAAGTCTCTAATGTGCTGAGAGGAAGTCAACCATACCTCATTTCAAAATCAATCATATAATAATTATTTCTCAAAAAAAGTGGTAAACTGGCTTGATTAGAACCTTAAGTGGTACAACTTTTATTGACCAAAATTGGACATGACCCCAAACCGTACCCCTTGGGTCATTTCATAGAGGTCTATCGTTACTCTTACCATTTAATATTTCAGTCAACCTTGAGAGACCTGTTAAGTCACGTTAATTAGGTTATGTTGTTATAGGCTATGTTATTAGGTTATACTAGGTTAGGTTATGTTATGTTATGTTGTGTTAGGTTTTGTTATTAGGTTATATTAGGTTAGGTTATGTTGTCTTCCATTTAATGTATATAATCACAGGACTTTTATTTATTAACTTCATAATGAGTAAAAGCTCTATCAACTGCCTAGCATATTTTATAAGAATTAACAAGAAATTTGACTGCTTATTTCTTGAGTGGCTTGTTGAGAACCTGCTGACATTTTGTTCTAACATGATCTCCTTCAAATTGCACTCTTTCTTAAATTTGACAACAAAGATTCCTCTAAGATCCACAATTCAGGCCTACCTGGTTTTCATACATACAAGTGTCACTGGTGAAAGTAAATTTAGAGGACTGTCTTGTTAAAAAACAGCTCAAATTATGTTACAAATAAAAAATAATTAGATTTTGCTCGAAATATTGCAGCAAAACAACAACAACCTAGCTTATCATAGTTATCATGTAGTTAGGGGCTCTCAATGAATCATGCATATACAATGATCATTCCTACTAAATCCTTCTATGGAGTTCTTTCATTTATCTGTAATGTGATCTTTTTTCAACGAGAGGATTTTAAACCAAAGCAAGTTCTACCCTGAATTTCGTATCTATGAGAAGATCAGAGCTCTACAAGACTCACGAACAGTTGTCATAATCATATCTACCGTGTCTGAGAAATGTTTGTAGAGAAAGAGCTGCCATACGATGGCTAGCTACGATTCAGCACGGAGCAGTCGACCAGACGCCGACGATAACCTGCTTTTTTGCTCGTGCTGTTGATGTCGGATATCAAAAGTTTTACTATCCGTACGACTTTACCGATGCGCTCGATAAAAACTTACCCTGCCAAAGAGAATGGGGAAAGTCATCTCGCCACTGGCGGCTGCTATTACCAAGCAAGACGTCACAAAACCTGAAAGGATTTTCCCGGGGCTTTGGGGGGAGAAAAGGGGGAAAAATCAATAAAGATTGTGTTCAGGATATTGTATTGTAAACAATCAAAGGTGAATTTTTGGATAGAAAGAGCATTTTGAGATCAATTTTCTCGTCAGGGATGGAGAGGAGAAAAGAGTAATAATGACAGGTGGGTAAAGATTGTAAAAGTCAAAAGAAGAAGCGAAATAAAAAGCCTTTCAGATGTACAATAGAGAAGATTAAAACCGTATTAACTCTACACGACGTACTCAGTGAGAGCGTAGAATCTAAATGACGACTTCCGTGCCGTAATGTCCACAAATTACATCTCCCGTCGTTCCTAAACGACATCAAAGTCATACAAGACCTACCGAAATGACGTCTTAAGGTGGGTTATGCACACATGCTTCACAACATATTCCATGGCAGTAATTATGACTAAATGTTGCCAATTGTGGTTGTATAACTTGTGTGCATCGCCTTCAATTACTTTTGTACTAGTATGAGCCATTCGTAGCCACACACACCCCCTCAACTCTCCCGTTTTGCTTGAATGGGTTGGGCAGGGGGAGGATAGGGAGACATTAATATGCTTGATAGATTAACAACTTTTAACTGCTTTTCAAAACAATGTACATATATGTCTATATATATACTCACTCATCTATACATATCTATATATATACTCACCCAAACCTATGGTTTCGTGTTTAATGTTGTATTAAGCCATGTCAAATTTCTTTCAAGGATTTTCAAGATTCTTATTGATTGAGATCATTTCCCAATGCCTAATCCCCCCCTCCCTTCCCTGCCATCCCTATCAATACAGCACTCATTCTTGCTACTGTAGGTGGCATTATAATAAATTGCCTTTTTTATGAATTTAACGAGCTGAAAAGTGAAAAAACGCACAAATTTTTTAATTAAAGAGCACTTACCATTCATATTAATGTTATGTTCTGCAAGAGCAATGGAGGTAGGATAGACGCTACTTAATGAGACACCAAAGATGGCAGATGCGATGTACAAGGTGGCCAGACTGTCATGGAAGACAACTTCTATGGACATGGCTACAAAACAACCAATCTGTCGATAAAAATGGGGTGAAAAATATATATTTATTTGAAGCCGTTGATAATTACAAAAAGTTTCTGTTTGATACAATGATATGAAACTTCACCAACAATGTGTCAAAACACATAAATTTGAGATTGAACTGCAATTATGTACACACTCAAACTAAACACATGTTAATTTAAAGTTAATTAAACACATGTTAAATATTAAAGGACTTTCATATGGATCCATAATACTGAGGTCAATCAAAGTTTGTTGACCAATGCAATCTTGATGTTCTACGTTCAGTTTTCCAGGGACAAACAAAATTCATATACCTCTGAATGTAAAATGTCAAAGATACTTGTATACTTGTAATAACATATTACTGTATATTATGGGTGAGTATGCAGCATAAAAATTTAAATTTTCGGGCAATGATTTTTAATTTCCTTGTATTTACATTAGACCCCACATTTACATTTGAACAACTGACAACTGAATAAGGTCAACTGAAGTCAAGTTAGAAATTATTACTATAAAATCATATATATAGTTTGATCTATTTCAGCTTGATCTGGTCAGAGTTGCACCAGCTGGGCTTATCTGTCGCTTTCATGAGATAAACGCCATAGAATCTAAGGAGGAATTACAATATCATTTGTCCATGACAAGGTACCTAGTGTTCATTCTTTGTACAAGAGCACACTTACAATATAATAGACAAAGATCCTCTACAATAGATAACATCGTTCACAACAAACTACTTGTGCTGAGCTGTGCCAAGCAATATATATGCTACAGCGCCTTCAGATCAAACAGCCTCAATGTGTGCATGAGTCATTAATCATTAACACATCAGTGTTTATTACTGCATACAAAACCAATGAAGATTAAACATGGTCAAAAGGAGATCTTACATGTTGGTTGGAGGAGTTGGGCAGGTAGCACTCTACAGTCACATTATATGGTAGGAGACACCCCCTCCCCCCCCCTTACTTGACAGATATAGTGAAAGGACAGGACTGAAATTTGTCATTCAAACCTCACTTTTTGTTGATCAGTTCTGCTTGCTCAATACTAGAATATTGATAAAATTACATAGCTGCAGTAATTAATTCATTTAAGTCTATTTCACTGCAAAACATCCTCGCTCAAGGTTTGCACCATGGTCTTATTTGGATAACCATAAAGTGATGAGTATCTCTCTCCCACTTCCAACTTTCCACTCCTCCCCCCTTCCCCCTCCCTCCTCCCTACTTCCTCTATCAAAAGAAGTTAAAACATTCTGGTGAAATTGCAATCAAGGACTTGATTTTACAATCTTAGCAAGTATCTTGATTTAACTGTATTTCCGTACATTTTAAGATCAACTTAACCAGCCAGCTGTGCTTACAAGCAATCAACTTACAGTATATGAACGGCCTCCAATGCATAGACACAGCAATCTGTGATGTTAATTCCTTCATTACAGAGTCACATTCTCTGCCATGATAGAAAGACTGAGAGAGTCTGTACTGTTTGCGTTCCAAATTCATTAAATCTAAATTTTTAATTAATGCCCGCCTCCTCCCTCCTTGGAATATATTCTTTATTTTTGTCGTCATTAAGTCGCATTCTACCCGAGAGGACGACCGAAGCCTGACGATTTCCACAGAGCACATGTCTGTAAAAGGTATTTTAGTATTCATAACCTGTCAATTATTTAAAAGTGACAAAGGGACATCAAAATGTCCTTCTGTAACAACCATTTCATGCTCGTCAGTACGTCAAGTGTGGCCAATTTAATAAAAGTACGAGATCGGTGTGAGAATTAGTCGGAGGCACCACTTCCTGAGTAGAGATATCAATTAAAAAGCAAAGTGAAGTGACTTCAAAGTGAAC
>KN887809.1:45227-58890 GCA_000934455.1 Apostichopus parvimensis | reverse complement strand
TACTACTAGAAGTTAAATTGTTACTACAGTATTTAAGCAACATCTCAGAAATGCAGCTGGTACAGTATACACACTGACACAATTATATAGTCAGTCAAGACCCCATACTGTACTTATATATAGATGAATGATTTATGGTTGATATTTACCTCTAGGCTTTATTTTATCATCAGAGACATAAAAACTAAATACTACATTATAACGGTAGTTCTGCTACGCTACACCATACCCATCAGGTCATAAACGGCTTTGCACTGAAGATATATTAGCCGTTATATTCTTACACTGACAAATAAAAGGGCACAGTCCAAAATATATGACGGGATCTAGTTTGTGACGCAAACAGCAGAAACTGTGAATTTGTGAAATACGATCCATTTTCAGATCAGCTTGAAATTTTTTAAAGGAACACACGTTGTAGTACAGCGTATGATTACCAGTGCATTTCCATCTCCTCGTACTGTGGTCTTTCAATCTGGTTAAGTGTGTACACAAACAGAGGTATACACATGTTGCTGTTTGCTTCTTGGTCTAATTCTTTGCTTCAATCTTTACCTTTTTTCTCACTTCCTATCCTCTCACATGGGAGTGTTAGTACTTGGGTTTCTTAGAACACTTACTATCACAACTATGCACGCTGCATATACGTAACTTAGTTCATTGTACATATTTTTAACAGTATATTGTAAATTGTTGTGTGAAAATCGAATAAATAAACTTTAAACTTGTTTCATGCATATCTGCAGACAGACAAAACTCAATGCAAACTGTCACCAGTTGTAACTGGTAAACCATTTTATGCAGTAAATTGAGGCTGGGTGGTGCTCAACTAGTTTTGATGAAAAATAATGATTCTCATTTAAAGATAACATTGCAAATGACAGATTAATCTACAAGATTAAAGACTAGATGTTTTCCAAACTTATTACCCGAGTATAAGTTCCAAAAGATTTATCAAACCAAGATACTGCAAGATTGCTGAGGTCAACAAACAACACATTTAACAACCAGTTGATGAATGACTCCATTCGATGCTAAAACTGTCATGGCCGCCATGTTTCAGAACGGAATTTAATGATACAGTAATCAGATTAATTGAACTGATGTGTTAGGGATTTTTAATATAGAGTAAGATCGCATTTTATCGACATCAACATAGAAAGATGCTTTGACATATATATATGTACGTGTCTTTATTTTGATGGAGACTTCTAGTTTTCCATATGCACATAGATCATTGGTACAGCACTTTTAGCTGATTGTCTCTAACTCTTACAGAAGGTGAATTAGCAATTCCAACTTCTATACCCTCATGAAGGGAAACCCCAAAACATTCTGAGGGTTTAGGAATTCACAACCTAGAAACTTTTAAACCAATTTCCTCACAACCTAAAGTGAACTGGTACTGTATTACACTTCTGTAACACTGTCCTTTGGTCAATTTCAAGGGACATTAAAACTGCAGAATTTCATAGAATGGCATAAGGGTTTTTCTTTAGTAACTACAGAATTTAAAGAAGTCAACATTTATCGCAAGTACCTTCATCACATGGACCAATTGTGACTATTGCATTTGTTTATCCTTTAACATTAATTAGTAAAGCTTACTGAAACCCTCAGATAAAATGATGGATACAATCCATGTGCAAAAGTGTTCCATAAATTGGAGACGGATTGTATCACAGACGATGACTGGCATGCATTCGAAGCACTCCATTCCTAACCTGGATTAAACATAGTTTTATGTCCCAAAACGGCCAAATTTAAATTCTTAAATATATTTTTTCGATATTGAATCACTAAAAGTGTTACTGAATTATTCTTTGTTCACTGTCTCCTTTATTTCACCCCCTCCCCCTCCCCTTTCCCCGTCCCTCCCCCTCCCCTTTCCCTCCTTCCTTTTTCCTGAAACCAATAAATCAATCACATATTGTCAGGTGAGTTGACACAGCAAGAAGCAAAAAGCAGAAGGATGGATGCAACCTTTACTTTAGAAGTATCTTTATTCTCGATTCATTCTCATGTTATATGTTTCCAACCAAAGTATAAATATCATGGCACCTGATCTCTGAAGTCTGTGCATTGTCTGAGCGATATAAAAGTGTTTCCTGGTCATGATCAAAATTTGGGCTCTACATTGTCAAGGTGGATTTTTTTTTTTTGTAAAGATAATAGAGTTTTCAGTAATCAACCTGTTCATAAGAGTCCTTAATAGTAGATTTTTAATTTAAAGGAACTTTTTTATTTTACATCTGGTCACAGGTCACAGTTAACTAAACCTATTAACAATATTGAAGCTCAAACAACACATTACAAAATGAACAATCTTAGACAAAACCTGAATAAAAAGTTAATAAGACCCAGAACAAAAGAAGTTTCATTGTCATGAAGAACAATGGGTACATTCAAACACTACTTATCTGCTGCACATAAGAAAATTTGATCAAAGATAAATTATGATCAGGAGGAACTCACCAGCAGAAAAACCTTCTGAAGCAACCTCTTGAGAAAATATACGTTGATATGACTAATTCAGAACGGTAGATTGAGGTATGAAGTGAAGTGGCCCAGATCGAGACGACAAACATGTTACCAGTTCTTGTAGGCTCGGTGGACGGGTATGTGCATGTATATGTGTACATATGATTGGAGTCAGGTATTAGTAAGAGGGAAGCTAGTTTTACATTACAAATGATCATAACTGATTCAGCCTATATATGCAAATGAATGGTCTCATGTGATCATCTTTGAACACAGAGCATGAGGATCACCTTCCAATTAGGATTAACCATGTAGGAGTTCACTGTCTCCATTGATACTAATTAATGTACCATAATAACGACTCTGCATGTTAAATCTCAGATGAGCGGTTACCCTAGACAGGATGCGATATTGAAGGATATAGGTCATATCTTGAGGTCGTTATCAATCCAATCAGATAGTAGAGGTTTGATCGAGGTGCATTCTTCCATTACCAGCATTATTATGGAGTGTTAGCTCAGTGGTTAACGCTGGTGCCTTTCAATCATAAGGTGCCCGGTTCGATTCACTCCAAGATTAATGTATGTCGTCCAGTTACAGAGTTGTTGACAATTGACAATTTATAATCATGGACGTTAAATATGAATCTAAGAGACTGACTTCGGTCAGCTTGCGGCTTTGATAAGCCAATGAGGCTTCTTCGCGAGTTCCTGCTTGCAGGAGGATCAAAAATACATACATTATAATTTTTTTTTTTTTTTGGGCAATGATGCATACAGCAATGTTACAATCCTGTTAACTGTTTGGGTGTCCACTAAGCCACTTTGGCATGAAGTTGTCAGCTACACTTCCATGTGGTGGCATGGCTTGATATAATGTCTTGTTTCTCTAACAAAGTAATAAAGGTCAAACTGCTCCATAAATCACTGATATTGGTCGCAGTAGTTGGGAAGATCAAACTGATCATGCTGGTACATGGAACACATATAAGTACTGTTCCTTCTTCAATGGGGCATGTAAATTTATGTAAACGCCAGACCAGTTTTGCTAAATCTATACTCTTCCCCTGCTGCAAGGATAAAATATCTGTGTCACCATAAATGGGGACAGTAGGTAGGTAGGTTGATGCTGGCAGATCAAACTGGCTCTGATTTGATCTGAAGAAAAGATATGAACCTATTTTACTCTTGCCAGCAAGTCCTGCATAAATTCACTTCCGACTGTTCATAGATAGATGTACTGTACTAAAGGTTTGTGACTGGGCTAGCTTTGAGACCAACGTATGATGTTAGAGCCAACCAAGCATGTTGAAAGCAACTTATTGAGTTGAATTTTGTAATTGTATTTTTAATACTATTCAAAGCTAACATAACTGAAACTACGTATAATGTAAACTTAACCAACTAGCAAGCTTATAGATCACATGATGAGGAATAACTTGAAAAAAATTGGAAACTTCATATAAGCAAATGTCTGGGCAACTATTTTTGTTTCTTTTTGAAATCAACTAGAATAATAACTAACTTGCAAACTATTATTACTGTTTTGTTGAATAAATATATCTTAATCGTACTTGAGCGGTCTTGCAAGTTAGATGGAACTTAGTGAACTTTAGGCAAAACTGGAAAGGCTATAGTTGTTCAAATTGGATGGAAATATGAATTAAACCAGAACGAAACAACTGCTTCTAAAGTCAACAATTTCTTTGTGAGAAAGATGACGATTTGATGTTTAGATAATCCTTTGGTTTCACCTTAATAGAGGCGGTTACGACACACAGTTTTTGTTTTTGCCTTTTCAAAACCAATTGTTTTTTTTTGTCTTATTTTATTTAGCCAGAATACAGTACTTTGTATGAACTTCCTTCTGTTTGTATAAAAACCTGACTTTTATAACTCGTTTAAAAGATAAAAACAAGTGAAAACCAGAATTTATAGACTTTAACAAATTTTGATCCAGAAAAAAGAATTTACATTCTGTACCAATAATTCCAGATCAACAGTTTATGAATATGCCAGTAGCTTATATCTGCACTCTAGCACAGAGGAGTTAGATTATAGATAAAAATCACAGAAAAACTTCAAGAACACACCAGGGTATATGAATAATTATGCAGCTTTCTGACACAAATTCCATCGAACAATGTTAACGGTAGGTTGCCTCGCAAATTTATCAGGAAAACAATCAAAAATGGATAAAAACAACCCAGAAAAAGAAAATATATTATAAATAAAAACTGCATGAGGTAGTGATTGTTTAAAAGTTGACCATACTGTGCATGCAAGTTTGAATGTCAATTAACCCCCAAATTAATGAATATTGAATAAATTGGATGCTTCTCTTTACTTAAATCTTCTTTTTACAAAAGAAACTGCAAAATTTAAATAGAGTCATTATGCCTATAAAATTATTGGATATACAGTCAGAGACTTGATAATTGGCAGACTTCATTTTCTCTGTCGACACAGCTATCCTTGAACGATGATAGACGGAAATTATATTTCTTTGCCTCAAGAAATTGCAAGATTTTTATGCAGTTTAATAATTTTCTCTGTGAAACAATATGTCTCACTTTACATCAACCCCGGGCTTCTTCTGACATTTAAAACAACAAAACATGAAAGAAAAAATAATAAAATTGTTAAAGGGAAAAAAGGGGTGGTGGGAGGGAGAAGGGGGGGGGGAGGGAGAGATCTCTCACAGATAATGTCAAAGTAAGGTCAATTTTCTTAGAAATCAAGGTCTGAAATATTTTAAAATCAGATTTTTCAAATATGTATTGTTACTAACCAGAGAGTGCGATAATTATCAGTACAAGCATCAGCGGAAGACTGTCAATGACCAATTTTGAGAATGCTAGAAGGATGCTCGGCTACAAACGATGGGAAATAAAGACAAGGAAATGTCCTTGAATTTGCCTCTTCTTTGCGCTACACTGCCTGAAATCAAGCAATTAAACAGATTGGATTGACTTAATGCCATTGAAAGACAAAGAGTAGAAATGTTTCGGGGGAGTCGGAGAATCTGCCTATGAGGCGGGAGGCTTGCTTTTTCATTGGGGCGTCTGTGATGAATTTATCTATTTGATATGTAGAGAGGAACATGAATTTGGTTCTCGATATAGCCACATACGTCCTGACTTAGCAACTGTATTGATTGACACTCAGGCAGAACATGTCTGCTGGCTTTCAACATTCTCTTCTATTTCCTTTCCCTAAATAGGATGAGTTTGAAAAATTTACGGCAGAAATATTTCTGTCGTCTGTCTGCTGCCTAATTTTTTCCAAAACAAATTATCTGCCGCTTCTATTAGCTTGGAGAAAATATTGATAAAGGCAACAAATAGGCAGAAGTGAGCAAACAAAAAAATGCCAAGAAATATGCGGCACTGTTGGATTTTTTTTTTTACTTCATTCTGGAAAAAGCAGAGCAGATAAAACCATCTTTCCTTAACTTGTGTGGCTAAATAAAATAATTGAAGTTGGTTTGTCATTTGTGATACATGCAGCACACTTCACAGAATGGTAGTCACCATGCATTGTGTCCTGGCTATTTGCAGTGAAATGTGACAGCCACAAAGACTGTTATTAACATATAGGTTATTACAACTATTATTCAGCTACATACTACTAAAAGCATTCCTTGGAATTAAGAAAGAATAAAAAAAGGAAAAAAAGGGTTAATTCAAACATAGCAGTGAATATACTGGATAACAAATATCCTGATTTTAAGACATTAATACTATACACTGCATATTCATGATCGTACGGCAGATTGAGAAGGATGTGGTAGTCCATGGATGTGATTGGTCACCAGGATGTGATCAAGATTGCCTCAAAAGGATATATACCAGTTCACTAAATCTAGACACCGTACGGTGATGGTGCTCAGTAGTGCAGAGATAGGTAGGCAAGACGGGCAGTGGATAGCATTATCCTATAATATGCACCGGACTCCGGATGGCTGTACCCTCATTCTGTTTCTAATCTATTTTAAATCAACCATGTTTGTGTATTCTCTGCATTTAGACATCTACATACAACCAACGACTACCATCAACGTACGATATGACTCATAATCATTGTCTTATGACCCGAGCATAACATAAAATGGTTCTGATGGGTTTGGGAGCAGGGCAAATAGTAAAGACAGCTGGAGGACAATTTATATGTTTTCTATGAAATTTTGTGGGTGTAGTTGTGAAAATTACCCCCTATGTGTACTAGCCTCATCCTTCCCCCCACCCCGCTCATTTTCCCGTGGCTGCATGTCATTAGTGTTTTATTTAATATCACCATGTATATCAAATAGAATCAGTACAGTATGTATGCCAGTTCAAGGCCTGCTTCTATGGGCATGAGTGATTAATGATTATTAAACTTTATGTGAAAAATGTTCAATTGTTTAAGGTTTCTCTCTGTGAAATCTCACCAATGTATAATCATTTCACCTAATGTGAAGTGGGGAGATCTTCTGTTGCCCCTCTCCCTCCCCCTCTCCCTCTCCCTCTTCCTCCCCTACAACCTACCATATGTAGCTATGGCATACTTACTTCTGAGCACGGTTTGATCTTGATTTATTCGAAAGGTAAGTCATATTGACAAATTTGAGTTATTGTGTATTACCTGCTAGCCTGCATATATATACTCAACAGTCTACTTAGACGTGAGCAATTAACCTGTCCTTCACCTATAGCATGCAGAGTCATTACTTACAAACCCGTCAGGTAATTTAATAATTACGGTAGATACATAAAAACATATCAGAGTCAAATTACCATAGTGAAGTATCATAAAGACTGCTTATTACATGCTAATTTACATATATACAGGTACAAATGTTCGTTACGTCCATATTGTAAAGAGTTCCATGCAAGAACCAGCTGAATGACACAAATAGATATATTTATTAGCGTAAAATATTAAGAAGAAAAAATGTGCCGATTTATCTGTTCTTTGAAGTTTACCGTCATAAGGACAATGTTATTCGACAATCTTGAGCACTCAATAACATAGTGTAACATTGAATCATTGAGAAATCCCCCAAACTGACACATGGACATCAGACACACATCGCCTCAGGTGTACTTAACTCACACAATGAATGCCCTTATCCTAAACAAAACAGTATTTTTCCTCTAACAAATTAACGCCTTTACATTTCCTTATTACTAAGCTGTTTGATTGATGACCAAATTGCTAATTAGCAGCTGTTGTTTAACAGCCCTGTGTCTGCATCGACACAATAATCTGATAATTTGGTAGATGTTTATTGGAAATTTTAAACTGTCAGCGACGGCCTGCAATTAATGGTGAAAGAGCACTGCAGAGCTCAAATTGGGACATTTGGTATTAATAGAGTTTAAAGTACAAATGAAACTTAATTTCAGTTTTTCTTTTTTAATAACTAGTGTAACGTCACGTTTTTATATTATGTAATATAGAAATAACGTACAGTAGCTAGAAAACATTTAAGAAAAGTGTTATTCATCACAGAGAACGTTGCATTCTAGATTTTGACTCACTTGAAAAGTTCTGAACGACAAAAGTGGATGTATAACAATATAACTAGGAGTATTCAACAATTTCATTATATTTCATCCAATATGGTTTCCTTTTTTTCCTGTTTATACAGCTCAATCACCACTAATTAAGACAGCGTTTACCGTTTTTCGTTTAAGCTGGTTGCAGCCGCTTTCATTGTTGTGTCGTCATCAACTTGTGATCATACAGTTTGAAACAAATCAGCTACGATTACTTACGAAGAAAAACAATTACTTTTAGCTTGTACTGTATATGTCACAAAACAATTGCTACACATGTCACATAATACGATACATATGTCACTAAACATGCTATAAATGTCACATAACACACTACATGTGTCACACAATTGCTACATGTCACATAACAATTGCTATACATGTCACATAACAATTGCTACATAACACGCTACATATGTCGCATAGCAATTGCTACATGTCACATAAAAATGGCTACATGTCACATAACATGCTACATATGTCACACATAACATGAAAAATGTCACATAACACACTACATATGTCACATAACAATGGCTACATATGTCACACAACAATGGCTACAAATGTCACATAACATGCTAAACATGTCACATAACATGCTAACCATGTCACATAACATAAAAAATGTCACATAACACACTACATGTCACATAACAATTGCTAAATGTCACATAACAGCTGCTACATAACATGTCACATAACATTCATATGCTATCTAATACGTGACTTCTGTGTTGCAACAGAAAGGGTTGTAACCATGAGGAGGTCAACTGGAGGATTGTACCGTACATTGGGGGTAGAATTAGGTGAATTAAAAACAAAGATGTTGACAAAAATGGTAAACATTCACAGACAGAATATGCCAGTTAAGACATTACATATAAGACCTTGAGAAAGTCTTAAAGGATGTGAAGACTCGCGCACAGAGAAACGTCTCATGCCGGTAATCTGACCTAGTTTCGAATGAGGTGTAACAGAAGTGTTAGACACCACAATCGATCCCAGAAAATACACACACAGCTTGCTGCCGTCTGTAATTAGACACTAGTGTACAGTCAATACATACAGCTACGGTCAATACCCACAACACAGTGTACATAGCAGCAATGGACATCTCAGGTCTAGATAAAAGATAACAAGTTTAGGTATCACATTTCATTACTGTCTGCATTTTGTAGTGACAAGAAGACAACGTCATTTGCAAGCAACGGAAAGTTAACTTTTTCAGAGAGCGGCACGCGGTTTGGGGCGAGTCTTCAATGCCTTTAACTGTATATCCTTCAAAACAATAAGCGTTACGAACCAACACAGCAAAGAGGTCCATAACAAAGGCAACTTTGTATGTAAGAATCTTGGCTGAAACTATTATTGTAATGAACTGTTCAGACTATCATGGCAGCTTTTTTGGAAGGAGATGAAAAACTGCATACATTAAAAAAAAGAAAAGAAAGAGATTGTGCCTGTAAATCTTTTTAAAAAGTTTGCCAAATGGTGACCACAAATGAAATTTAATGACCTACCCCAATACCACAAACAGCTGAGAAATTACAAAGGGGTTTTACATATCATGTTTGCAGTTCATGCAAGCTATCCATGGTAATTTAAAATGTACAAAAGCAGGCTAAGGTGTGACATACTAGGCAGCACATGCATACACCATCATTGTTTCACATGTTTCATTTTGCCTTCGATCCCAGCAAGGAATTAAAACTTAGAACAGAATCAAGGAATCATTTGTTTCAAAATGAAAAGAAAACAAACTATCTACAATCTGTTCGTTCACAACACAAATCAAGCGCAGACAGTTGTAGGTTGGGCAAGCATTCAAATTTTGTCCGACATCACTACTCATTAAAAAAAATTTTTTTTTGTCATCTATTGTATTACTGCCACGATCATAATATCTAGCAAGGCTGCATTTTAAGTATCATATTGATCTTACAAAGTAATTAATTCTTGCTGGTTGGACACGATCTTCGGCATAAATGTGAGTCATTCTACGACAAAAATAAATACATAAATACATAAATAAGATTCAATTCATATTATTATTGCAGTTATAATTGTCAGTGATTTCAATGGCCTTTGATCAACAGGTAATATATTAAAGCAATGATAAATGGCATTATATGAACTATTATATTTATATAATATATAGTCATCAATCTTGATAAACTGCCATAATAGAGACGTTGGTTCGTACACCGGATCAATCTGAGAATGATCAATAATTGTAAGGACCTTCATTGTCTGCTACTGTCTGATAGAAGAAAACACAATTGGTTGCCGTGCAGATTTTAGGTGCAGTGTAATATTATATCTCCCACTAGCTACATGCTGTGCATACATGCATCCATCATTATGATGTGAGTTCTTTCAAATGTTCTCACATCAGTTCAGAGTTGTGGGTATGATTTTTGAAACTGATCAAAATGAAAAAGCTCTCTACTACCATTAAAACAAGTACAGTCACTGTTGCCACTATGCCAAATACATATACAGTACCACATAAAATACCTTGGCATATTTATGTTGTACAAAAAGTATATTTGGTATGAATTTGTCATTAAAATTTACCACACTGTTCACATGTAGAGAAGCATATACAGCATAATTTTTTCTTTTCTATAGTTAATTAATGTGATTTGCTATGAAAAAAGCTGCCGAGCATTGCATCCTTGCTCACTTTGTAACAACGCTTTCAAATTTCATCGGAGTAAATAATATCATTTTATACAGGAGCGAATTTTTCGAAGTCATTAAAAACAGCAAAGTATTCCAAATTGTTATTGTATTTTTTGTTATTCCCTCCGGGAAGAAAAATTTCAATTAGAATTTTTTTTCTAGTCATTGATTATCTAAATTAGTAATTTTACAAGCATTACAAAGTAGGCGGCATTAAGTCTAAACTATAAAAGAAAAAAAAAAAGGGCAAGCTATTGAAAAAGAGAGATTATTGTAATGGATGCATGTTCAGTCTTTTTTTCCATTTAACTCATTACTTCACATACTATTGGATATGGTAATTGAACCAACGATGCTATGATGTGCGACAGCTACAGTGCATACAATGTTCTGAAACACCACCTCGGTATATCCCAAAACACAGCGCTTACACCAACCTTACTATTACGTCAATGTTGACTTGTCAAGTAAATTATAAAGAAAGAGCAAGAACCCATAAGTGAATGGACTCTGTGTATGACTTGTGGGAATATCACAGTAAAAAAAAAAAAAAAAACATAAAAAATACATTCTTGTATTTTTATATGTATGGCAAGTTCCACAAATGAATTAAGCTGTCATACCGCGTGGTTTAATTCTAATACTCCACGGATAACTGATGTAGAGTGTCAGAAGTATGGAATGGTGTACACGCCGCATTTATTGATGAATTCAGGTTTATAACAGTGGCGGAGCGTTCATACAGTCAGGGGGGGCGAATGCCCCCCCTGACGGACTCAAATGGACTGCTGGCGCCCTTTTCAGCTCTTTACCACTTTTTACTTATTCGCCATTATTGACTTTTTTTATTGCGCTCTCATCTACTTATTGACATTTGTCACATTTTGTTGGTGTAATTTGGCGATGACACCTATTTATTCTTCGTTTATCTGCAAATTAGCCAGGCCCGGAAAGGGTCATTTCCGGCGATCTAGGGAGTATCTTTACTCAAAAAATTTCTGTGCGCTGCGCGCCAACCTGTGGTGGCGCTCTGCTTAGATAGTGTCGAAAGCGCCCCTACAGAACATTCTCGCCCCTCCTGACCGATACCCCTAGCTCCGCCACTGGTTTATAATCCTGTGTTTCTTGTTCAAGATACAACCAAACACCAAATTCTTGGTTATTGTTTGAACCTTTATTAGTACCTATATTACTTTAGCATCTCACAAAATTTGCATTTGTTAATAAACCTTCGATGAAAATTTTTAAAGTTTCACTAAACATATTGATAGTTAGTGATAACTTGTTTTATCCGGTCTTTCGTATAAATTTTAATGGCATATGCATCAATTATGATAACTATTGTATTGAATGATCACTGACTTAAATTAAGCCGGCTATACGTGTGATCATTTGAAATATGAAGCTCTGCAGTCTTAAATGAATTTTTAACTGTGTAATAATAATTGCCTTAAATTCTTTGTTGTGCATAAAATATATCTGCAATATTAAAAATAATGCAGTAACACACAGCTACACCGTTGGTCATTATTATAAACTGTAAAGCAACCCAACATGCAGTATTCCAAAGAAACAAATTAGTCAAATGTAACGGGAGGAGATCGTTTATCTCATGCAACTTGATCTACCACTGTCTATAGAAAGAATGTAGTTATACAATCACTGTGTGCAAACAAAGATGTTTAAGTGAGAGTAGACTATAACATTCTGTCCTTTGATAAAACACATGTATGTTGAACATTCACAAATGCCATGAAAAGAGACTATAAGTACTACCTGATACTCTGATCATTATATATGCCCATTAAGGGATAGGCTATGTGTATGTACTATGTGTTGTATGACTATATACTGACAAAGTGTTGACTGATGTTCAATTAAAAAAATTGTACATTTTAAGTTAAATATGCTGTAGGCTCATTCCTAAGTTAGTAAAAATAATAGGCGTAGGAGGCGAGGGGGGGGGGCTGCAGCCCCCCCAACCAAAATATTTGTGAAAATTCGGGCAATATGCTGAGAATTTTTCGGGCACCTACTGAAAGAAAAATAATTAGCAATGTGTTTTTCAATGGTTAAACTGATATTATTATTATCATTATTATTGTAACGACTTGCCAAATAATTGTAACCAATATGGAAGGGTAATAACACAGAAATTGTTTGTATGTTATTGGCATGTGATGTAATAACCGATGAATGCCTATATGATATGCACATTTACATGTTGAATGCGTGCGTAGCGCGCAAAAAATTTTGGTTATATTTTTCGGCCAAGTCGTTACAGCCCCCCCAAATCAAATAAGGCTGCTACGCTTATGGTGACAATGGTTTGTGTTCAAGAATGTTTCATGTGCAGAAGACACACATCACTTGCACACGCAACCAGCCGTTGTAAACACACAGGTCTACAAAGTACTTTGTAGTATGTACTATGAAGTCTATCAAACGTTTCTCGTTTCACGTCCATAAACCCTTCATGTATATTCAAGCCAATTTGAACACCTGAATTCAGATACTTCCTAAGCTTTGGAAACAAAATCCTGTGTGGCTGGTATATTAAGGAGATCAGGAATCTTATCCTCGTCGAGTCTCACAGTGTGTTATCCCTACATGTATAGCTATTACACTGACGGCTGGAATAAAAAAAAAACCTCTACGACATATTCGCTATGGTAATATCTACAGATGTCTGGTATAATCCTCCATTACTTTTTACTGAACACATTATTATATACTATATCACACTTAAATAATATATATATCTATATATATATATCGTCACTTTCGGTGATCATGCACTGAAGAAGAGCTAGTTTTGCTCGAAAGCTCTGCAAAAACCAAACATTGGCTGTTTAACTTCCAATCACTTACCTAATTTAATTATTGTATCTCACTCGAGATCCAGCCTTTCTCTAAATGCAGCATAGTTGTTTAACAGTTTTTCCGTTATTC
>KN887809.1:0-14635 GCA_000934455.1 Apostichopus parvimensis | reverse complement strand
ATGCTGTACTGTGTAGACAGATTGTTGTTGCATTCTTCTTATCTGTTTCAATATGGTCCACCCTCCCACCATCCACCCCCTCTCCTATGGGAAACCAATTTTATGTTAAATTATAAAGATGAAAGGGTTATAAAGTCTATGAACCCTCCAGTAAAACTGGATCATTAGAAGATAACACAATCGCACTTTCTATTTTTGATTGCAGCCAGCAATGCTTCACAACATCTTGGATAGAATATAACAGCGGAGCTATAAACCCATACCAGGGCTGATAACAATTGACTTTGGCATACCCGGTGAAAAACTTTTATCCCTGATGATATGCACCATTGATCTGCAGTTATCTTCCAGATTATCTTTACCCTCATTAAAGCGCCGTTCAGTCAAACGGCATGTATAGCATAGATATCCACACTGAAGATTTACGTTACAACACTGGATGTACATCCAGCAGCAATCAAAGCAGTACTTATTTCACTATTGATTTATGAATATAATGTAGGTATGGATCCAGGAGAGGGGGTGTAAAGGGGTGCACATTACTCCCTCTCCCCCCCCCTACTATACCCCACACAAAACAATGAAAATAGGCATCAGCAGTAGCAACATGTTGAGCTATAATTATAGACCTTTTTTAAACCCTATAAAAATGCCTAAAAATGCAACATTTCACATCTAACATTTTTGGATGCAGGAGGATGTTTAGGCCTAGCTACACTTTGTCAAAAGGGAGTCTAAAATATTCAAGAAAATTTTAGTGGGTTGGAGGCCGGGGGGGGGGGGGAGGATTGGGATGTCGTGCTTCCATGGACTTTCCAGAATATAGAAGTATATATACAAAAAGTTGAAAGGGAAACAAATATTGCTGAATAGCAAAATTGTTTATGAGATGCACAGGAGTTTCATTCACTTGTTCATCTGAGAGTTTACTTGATGAAGGATATTTATGTAGTTGCAGCTACTAAAGCTGGTTCATCTGAGATTTTACTTCATGAATGATATATATATTAGCTACAGCATCTATAGCTGGTTCATCTGAGATTTTACTCGATGAATGATATATATGTTAGCTGCAGCTACAATAGCTGGTTCATCTGAGAATTTACTCGATGAATGATATATGTATTAGCTGCAGCTACTATAGCTGGTTTATCTGAGATTTCACTTGATGTATGATATATGTGTTAGCTACAGCTACTATAGCTGGTTTATCTGAGATTGTACTTGATGAAGAATATATATGTTAGCTGTAGCTACAATAGCTGGTTCATATCAGAGTTTACTTGAATGATATATATGTTAGCTGCAGCTACAATAGTTGGTTCATCTGAGATTTTTCTTGTTGAAGGATATGTTAGCTGTAGCTACCATAGCTGGTTCATCTGAGATTTTACTGGATGAATGATATTAGCTGCAGCTACTATAGCTCGTCTCTAGAGAAATTGATCTGAAGACTGATCATGCATAAAATGCATTTAAAAGCTCCGCAAGAAGTTAAAAAGCTCTGATCATAGCTTCCAGCTTCAATGACTTAAATTCAAAAACATTTCGACTTCAGCATCCTGCAGACTGATAATTCGTATAAATCTATCTGTTCCCGCTATGACTTAGAAGGACTTTAAACAATTTAAAAGGATAAATACATTGAAAAAGCTGTCTTCCTCCAGGAGTTATCTGCTCTCTCTCTTTTTACATTTTACATCTATTCAAAAGCCAATTTTAAGTTTCCTTCGCATGTATATTCTCAAGGCTACCCTGCTGGTAATGACTTTTAAGATTCGGGTTTTCTGAAGACGTTCCACCTCGGCTGGCAGGCAATCAATAACTGTAACACTTAGTTGTCGTACCTGAGGCAACTGCTGACGGTTAGCTTTCAAATATATAACAACCCTATCTATATGTGCATTTCCTAAATATGTGAGCTTTCTCGCCTTCCCAGTCAAATTTCTGTCACATTCAACATTTATTGATGCCGGAAAAAAAAATGAGCGTATGATCTGTAAAACATGTATATGTACATTTTAATTGCTAATAATATATACAGTATCCTAACTTTCTTTCTTTTACATGTACGCGTAGTTTAATTATAACGTGAACACGATATCTTGTCGTTTCGGATACGTAAGCCGTGCGACCAATGTCAAACTTATAATACCCACTGCATGCAACAAAACAACCAAACCAATATACTATATTAGTTCTGATTTATGTTCCCTTAATAAATAGACTTATCAATTTCTTTCCTTTCACAATCTATGGAAGAAGCAAGCAGCAGTTTTTGGATCAATTTTGCCAAAGTTGTGATACTACGGTTTGCAAGTTTACAAAATTACAAAATTTTCTAAAATCCCACAGCGATATACAGACTCGCTCATTTAGCTGGAGTATTCAATTTTGAAATAAAAAAAAACAAAAAAACGATGAACGCGTACAAAATATAGAAAATTTTGTGATCTTGTACTTTGGATCATAGATGAGGAGTAGGGTCATTGGCTGTAGAAGTGACCGGTCACTGAGGGCATATATGCCATACAGTGTTCAATAGGTACAGTATACTGACCAGTCCACTGTATATAGGCATGGTACAGAGTGAGATCTCCATTAAGTGCTGAGGTTAATTGTTAGGTCATTAAACAAGTAAGCGATGTAAATTTATTATAGTAAACTTTTAATGACTTAATATTTATTTCTATCCATTTTGTATGTTTTTCTTATCATTTCATCAAATCATATTAACATTTTGAAAAAGCCAATTTTTACTATTTATTAAAACTAGCATATAACTACAGCATCGACTTTATATAGTCAAGATAATTAATTATGTCGTTATGGGATATAAGTAACGAATCCATTTCAACTCTGTATCAGAAATTAATGCAAACAACACTGTGAAGTTCAAAATAAACAGCAGCATCCTCATTTCAAAACCACTTTTGCTGTTGTGCAAGCAATTGTGGTGAGATGTTCACAGTTTGATAAATTGAGCTTTGTTTTTCCTGCTGATGTCGGAACACTTTAAATCTGTCGCTTTGAAGTTAATGGCAATTCAGTCACAAATGGTAACTAGTTAACAATGATTTGCTAATTGCCTAAAAACTAAAGATGTCAATAAATCCATCAAAGTGTAAAACTTGTATAGGCTGCGATAACATAATTGCTTGTATAGACCTATTAAAATAATAATGATATTCAGGAATAAATTGCTTCGAATATAAAATTATAAATTTAAAACCAATACCGCTTCTTCAACTATGGCTTTAATTGAATGTTATTGGTTTTTGTAATATGATACAGTGTTCTCACATGACAAAACTTACAAGTAATGTTCTAGATGCAGTCTGGATTCAATTTAGTTTACAGAATTGCTCACTTTTTTATTATTCCTTTTTTCTTTTTCAAATGTGACCTCCGAACTTGTGTGAATTTTCCTCACACTTATAATACAGAGCTCCAAAACAAATCAATCTTTTTAACAGGATATTGCACAGTGTTCACACGATGCTTCATTGTGATGAGAAATTAAGAATTTTCTGCACATTTTGTTGCCAGAATTGGACTAAAAACATATGGAACGTCAATTTTACGGAACTGCTTTATGTACTCACAGATGTTAAGCTGAGTGATATTGTAAATAGTAAAATAAAAAAAATAAAAAAAATAAAAACTTTTAATTTGGCTGTGATCTAGTTTGCTAAAAACAGTTCAATTGATTGTCATGTAAAAGTTTGTTTTTATGTTCAATTGTTATTATGCGGCTTAATTAGTTTGATCTTATAGCACATGTTGCTGGACATGTTCTTTACAAAACTATATACTTTAAGGATATGAACTACAAGACTTGAAGGCAATGATGCAGACAAAAGCAGATTATGAAAACTAATCACTGGTTTCATTTTACATCTTACACAGCTAGCCCTTCAAAAGTCCCGTTCATTATTTGGAAACACAAGGGGAATCTGATACCACAAGGGCAATCAAATTTCTTGTGAGAATGTAAACTCTCGCAAACTCAGGGATCAGACCCCAGGATCATGATCTCCCTTCCCTGGGAGGCTCCTGTCACCCCACCAGGGTGATCAAGTTTGAAGTGTGCATGCACATGGGATCACACATCAAACAAAGTGCTTCTGTTACTTGCCCATAAATTGTTACCCTTGCATGACAAACACACCATGGTGAGTCTAAAGGTAGTGAGACTGTAGTACTATTACTATATGGCTGTTTTTATTAATCTTAAACAATAGTCGCGACCTTTTGTGTTTGCATAATGCTCTGTAGTACCACGGTCGTCCATCCACGGTTCTTTCTCAAATGTGAACCTGTCCGGGTTCATCTTTGCACGTTACCTCTAGAGGTAAGCTAAGTTCCTGCAGTACCCCTACAGTACCCCTACAGTACCCCTACAGTACCCCTTGAATGTTCAACTGCAGCATGTGAAAAGGACCAAAGAGATTTAAGTAGTAAACCATCGTACTGGTCTTTTATAACACACTAGCCCATGGCAAGCTGCAACCAAAGTTGAATCATAGACAACCAAAGTTAAAGTTACAGTACTTTCCATAAATTTACATTTCTATACTTGCTGGATGTTGCTAGTCAAAACTTTGATTTGTGTCAATGTAAACACAAATGAGAACAAAGGAAATAACTAAATTACAAGCAGATTTCAATGTTTCTTAATTTACTTTTTTCTCGAAAAAAAACATTGCTCTGGTAAGAGGGAAACATACCATATTTATACCATAGTTAAAAGGTGAATTAAGGTATACCGTAAGAGATCCAGAAGTGATACACATTTATGTGGCTTTAATTAATATGCATCTTCTATCCCACCCTCTTTATAACACCCTTAATTGAAGTGATGTAAAGTATTATCACATCCAATTAACATTGATTATCATGAAACACAGGTCTTGTTTAAAATTCTGTTCATCTGTTCAATGATCTATAAACGTTTGTATAGAACGAGCAAGAAACTTATCATTATATCACGCACAGCAATAATTCACCCCAAAAAGTTCTGATGGTATACCGCGATATTATGGCAGTCTAATCATGCACAGCTTTTCATTTCTGGGATTAAGCCGTGACCGATTTGCACTTTATGATGAATGACTAAGAGTCCCCGGTAATCATGCATGATTGCTTTCCTGAGCTTTTGTGACAACAAACCGTACATTATATGCAAACGAGTATAAATTAGGGCAGCATATATATAATTACATACGTTGCAAGTATATTGTACTCGTGAGGAAGTGTGTGATATGTAACAGAAAATATGGAGGTACGTATAGATCTACGTAAGGATAAAGTAATACCGTATAAAGTATATATAATATATATATATTATATAGTGTTGATCTTTGCCTGATCCAACAATATCAGTATACCTGCTGCTGATGGTCATGTTCTGGGTCTATATTGTATTTCTTCTTTTTTCTTTCTGGGGGATCTTCTAATTAAATGTTTTTCTGTTACATTTCTCTACAAGTTGAACATTATTTCATGAATGAATGAATGAACCCTAGGCTGCAGTCTTGGTTTACAGAAATAATAATTAAAAAAATCCACGACCCATGGTCAGCAAATTTAGCACATTTTAATTAGTTTGGGGAATTTGCAATCTTCATGAATCATATGGTATACAAAAAAAAAAGAAAAATTTAGAGAAAATTTAGAGAAGTGGAATTTCAATTTTTATTTTCTTTAACTTCTACTGTAAGCTGAGTTCCATTGTGATATAATGTTTCCTCATCTCAACAGGCACTCCTTTATAAAGGTTTTTCTGTGGTAAAGATTTTGATAATTTTGATAATTTTATGGTGATAGTGCACTCCTGTTCTAGTCACAAATATGCAACAATTAATTAAAAAAAATTAATACGAAAATGTGATATAGATAATATAAAAAAATAAAAGAGAAATCGGGAAACCACATGAAGACTGAGATGCCACAAATACAAACAATTCCAGGGTTTGGATCTTTAGGAACCAAAAACACATATTTGTTCAAATTGCTTCTTAATTGATACACTCAACAAGATACTTTAGATGGTAGAATGGAGAGGCATTTGGGAGGCAGTAGACCGGATATATCCACGGTAACTTTGGGAGGTCAGAATGGAAAGATTACAAGCAGACTCCATAGAAAGAGGTGAGCAATAGTGCGATACTTATGTGGAGACATGTAAGTGACAGCCGACGAGTAATTCTACAGCTGTTTGAAATGTTCGACTCCACACTTGTCTGCTCTGGGTATTTATGAATGATTATGAGTGATAACTTACCTGTCTCCGACAACATGTATACACTTACACCAAATGGTAACAAATTTTAGTACTCTGACCCCCAGTTGACTGACTCAATTTTGGGTCAAAATAATGCACAAATTTATCTGTAAGTTCTTTCAAAATCTACCAGTCAAAAATAGACCCATATACCTTAAACTTGCTTATCTCCCCTCGGATCCATATCACTTCTAATATTAAGCTGGTATTCTACGTTACAACTTCATCGGATGGAGATGGGTTTATGAGCAAGTTGTGTGAATGTGATATTAGGCATACCACAGAGAGGCAATAGGGCATTTCCGATTACTAATAAGGGGCCCCTAGGCGTCTAACATCATTGTACAGCGCATGATTATTTAAAGTAAAGACTTTTCTAGGTATAGGTGTTACTAATTGTGAGTACATGGCGCTTATTTCCATCTTTTTTAAGGTTTTATAGCTGACCTTTCCTTTCCTTCCATCTAGCAACCGTACTTCTTTGGTATTAAGTAAAGTAAAATATTGTCTGTGAAATCCTCTAGAGGATCCTTACAACTACATCATCTCTAACTGGACTTATAGAAGACAGTGAGGTCCTATACTGGATAGTAACAACAAAACAATTATAAGATTATAATTCTTTGCAAGAATTATCATTCTTTTGTAACAATTTATAACAATTCAAACAATAATAATTCTTTGCAAGAAAATATCGAATAAACAAAGGTTGAAAGGAGAAGAAAAGTATTATAACAATTAACAGAGCTGTAATTCGCCGAATTGGATCAAATGAGCAGCTTGGTATATAAAGTAAGTTTTTTAAAAAGGAGTATTCTAAAACTAAGGCTTTACTGCAGGATATGATTGCACAATGAGTGGTTCAATAGTTTAGAATGAAGAGGATAGGCTTTGGCAATACTAAATATTCTTTGCAACAATTCTTATCAAATCCTTTCTTAATTTAGCTTAATTAAAAGTCAAATACTGTGGTTTCAGTGGATTTTACATTTTCTCTTTCAAGCAAAAATATGAAAAAGGGAAAAAGGGGTGCAAGGGTGTACCCCTTGGAAATATGTGCAGGAGAGAGGGTGAAGCAATGTAACATGTTTATACCCTAACATTTGAAGTTTGCATGGTAGGCTACATATGTGACAGTGAATGGATTGAGTGGAAACATGTAACAGAGCTCGAGCGAAGCAAAAAAATTATATAAGATCATCTTGGTGGAATGAAACTGAGAGAAAGTGATAAAGTCCTCACCTCTTGCACTTGTGCAGCTAATTAAGAAACATTCCAAACACACTTTATATTAACTGCTAGCTTTAAAAGCTTACATCTCCCAGGAAAATTTATGACATAGATACCCACTGACTTTGATAGCATAAATCAGAGCTCTACCTATCCCAAACTGTTCTACTTTGTTGGACCTGGCAGCTCCCTGCAGGTGCCGGAAGACCATAATCATAAATCAATCCAAAGTTATGCTGATAAGGTGGTACCTGCACCATGCATGTACGTGTTTGATAGATATTACCCAAGGTGTCATAATTTTAGAGCAACTGGAGTCCAAATTTAACTACAGTAAAATAAGTAACCCTCTCTTCTATCAAAGCGAACTTAATGTTTTATTTTACGAGATCGACGAAAAAGTGTTATATCCTGCATTGTGTGTAGCTGCATATATCACTGAAATCGTAATTTATTGACATAATAAATTCTGTACATCAAATACCTCAGGGTATAAATATATGTATAATTGAAATTGTAGTGAGTTGGAAAATCCAGAACAGTGAAAAAACTTCCAGCTTCCACCGGGATGCGAACCTGGGCCTCCCGCTTTATATGCGCCGTGCGGACACCCTAACCACTAGGCTATGGACACTGATTGAATGTCCAAACGTTCGAAACCGGTAAGGAAGATCGTAATTCCACTGTAAGTGTTTGTCACCTGTATCGAACAATACTAGTTCTGTTTTGGTGACATATTTGCCTTACTCTAGAGATCAAACATGATGCTAACCAACTCGAAAATCATTTGTGATTCCTAAAGCCGAATCTCGAAAGAGATACTTTGACCAGACTTTATGTTAATGAAATGGAGGTAAACGACAAAGGCAAATGAATATGTATAATTGAAAACGTAATGAGAAGGAAATCCAGAACAGTGAAAATACTTCCAGCCTCCACCGGGATTCGAACCCGGGCCTCCCGCATTGTACGTGCACACCCTAACCAACTAGGCTATGGACGCTGATTGTATGTCCAGATTGTATATATGTATATATATGTATATATTGTAACACTGTTACTGTAAAGTTGTGGAGCAATGGGTGTTCTGTGTGGATGGTGTGGAACCATTGTGGTAGTTTAAATCCCCTTGGAATTATATAGGGGTTATCTCTCCTGGCATTAAGTAAACCAGTTGTAATTGTTGGCAGATTATGGCTTTTGGGGCTGCTCCTATGGATCGGCATGTGGTATCAGGCTTATCCTTGGATTGTGATGTAACACATGTGATATTTTCAAGGGACACTCATGTGATCACATTCATCTCTGTAAAGGAGTACAATTGTTTAGGGATGGTAGGAATGCACTGTAGTATTTGTGTATCATGTCTTAAGCTAAGTTGTAGGGTAAAGTTCATCATTTGTATACATGTGGTGTTTCCACGTATTGTTAAGGGATTTACAGTGTTGGAAAACCTTGTTCAATTTCCCGCGAACACACTAAAAACAACTGCCGATTTCACGCCGTGTGCAAAATAGCCATTGACATTGCCCTTGTATGTGGGTTGGGGACACATCATTACTCGTTGGTATTGTGACTAAAATTGCGAGCACGCTCTCTGAACATTTTCCTTTTGATTCTGAAACTTTTCTTGTGAAAGTTTACTTTTTGTTTTTACAGATGTACTTTTGTTTTCCTTCATGTTTTTTAAAAAATTTTCGTCCCGTTTTTTTTTCTATTTTTTTCTCCAGCAGCGGATTTCCAGCAAACCTGGTTCGGAAGGTTCACAAGGTTTTCCAGCCCTGGGGATTTATATAAAAAGCATTACCTGGGAGGGACAGAACAGTCTACTCTGGTTGTTGTTGTTGGACGAAACATTCTTGATGGTAGGCTTCAGGGCCACGTAGCCTCAAGTTTGTACAACACATCCAGTACAACACACTTAACCTTACTGTAAGAAGTTTTCTTTTCAATAAATCGCTGTTAAAAATACCATCACCTCTCTAGATTTATTTTGTGTACATCTTCATTCATTCATTCATTCTTAAACTGGTCAGTCATGTCTGTGCTGAGGTCTTCAGGAGACAGGTAAGCAAGGAACCAAAGTATAAATACATATCAACAAAGGTGCAACAGCTAATATACTTCTGTCCGATAGAGCGCAAAATTACACCAAACTGAAAATGTCAATGTACTTTTTAAATTTAAAGAGAGAGCTTTGTTAATTATGCAAAGAAAGTTTGGTCAAGCAAGCTTTTAAACCATAATACTTCAGCAGCTCATACAGAATATCAGAGAGAAAATCTGGGATAGAAATTGGCTGGAGAAGAGATCTAGAGGTTATGTGCTTGGAGTCTTGCCATTACCGTACTGTTGATAGGATAAAAGGTTGCAAATAAAACTGGTGAATGTCATTGCACTGTACGTGGATAGGCTAATGCCCATGCATGTCAGCAATGCAATTAATGCACAAAAAAGTTTGGTCAAGCACGCTTTTAAACCACTTCAAATCCTACTGAGTGAGTGACTGAGAAGGAAGCGGATATCTGAGATGCAGATCTTTAAAGGCTTAGTAAAAGGAGAGATGGATGAACTTACTAGCTGCAGCAGTACTACACTGCGTCCATGCATT
Source organism: Apostichopus parvimensis (assembly GCA_000934455.1). NCBI lineage: Eukaryota > Metazoa > Echinodermata > Holothuroidea > Aspidochirotida > Stichopodidae > Apostichopus > Apostichopus parvimensis. Next base: position 4,508 of record KN887809.1, on the reverse strand, counting down.
CAGTGCTGTTATTAGTTTGATTATATATGTCCTATTTAGGAAAGTTCAACCAACTGAAGAGAATTATAACCTAACTAGCACAGCCTAATGAACTTTATACTGTAGGGTCTGCACTGTTAGTCTGAGAGTGTGTAGTCACACTGTCACAGTACATTGTACTATAGTAATAACAGACTGAAGTATTATTGGTTTGTTTGGTTAATTTTGAATGATTATTTGTGGCAAGTGCATGAAGCTCAACATTTACTCAAATGAATTGATAAACTTGAACTTCCAAACTTTATCACACATAGAAGTTTACATTTCTTCAGTTGTCCAACCAACCCTTGCAGCGCGATCCATTTAATAAATAATAATAATGTAATAATGGCCTGCATGATGGGTTTAAATCTGAGAAGAAAGATCATCACCTCCAAACAAATTAATATGCATATTAAGACCCAAATATAGCAATAAATTATATACTTCATCAATCAAATTGTCAAATCCGTCTTTCATTTTCACATGGTCCGCCACAGCTGGAATATCCTTTCAAATGGCTTATAATCTGAAGGTACCGTTCCAACATGGCGGAAGGGGGGGGGGGGTTGTCATGGAAATGCACATTAATTGCCACATGTGACTTGTGTGCTGGTCAAATTGAAATTGTCACCAGCTTATCACCATATCGTTCTTCGCATTAACCCAAATCAATCACTTTTGATTGATATTTTGGAAACAGCAGAGTTTGAAACAGAACAGGTTTAGAAATCCAGGGAATCATTAAATGTGTGATATACACCTGTCGTACACATCAACACTATTTCACCTGACAACCTACTGTACTGTAACAATGAACTGTTCATATAGCAGAACTGTGCAGATTTATTTATGTGTACAGTATGACTTAATTGGGGAACATTAATTTGCAAATTCCACCTGGTGCTTTACTCGACGTCACGCAGAAAGGGATATATGGAACTGGGTGTTAAATTTTGCAACCTGCCCTATGAATAGAAACTTTGCAGATTTACAGGAAAAGTGAAAAAGATCATAATAATGTACAGTTTATATGCAGTACAGTGTTAATTTCAAACATATTGGGTTATTGCTCTTAAGATGTAATATCATACCCCAATTCAATCTGATATAATTTCAACCCATCAAAGTCATTTCTTCTGTAGCTACGTATGCTGTATTGCTAACTTCAATCTAACTTAACACACAAAGAAGTATAGGACCTACAGTACATTAATATTTCTGAGAATGTAATTGCACAACATAATTTGCAATTACTTTTACAATTACAATTACAACATAATATGCAAATTACTCCGATGCAATCTTGTAATCTAGACGACACAGGCATAACGTCATTTGAACCGGTTCATCATCACTTGTGACATGAATCAGTTCTTTAGACGAGGTAGAGAATGATGCAATTCAGTTTTGAGGAGACAGGTAAGTGATGAGAGAGCAAATAATGAAAATTTGATAGTATATACCAACTACTACTGGTAACTTTGACTATTATGACCAGCTTCATTAACGTTGGGACTAATGAATGTTAATTAATGCTTTAATCAAGTCACACACTCACACATTTGCATTCCCTACTTCCTCATACAGTACTGTACATGATCGCTCTTCTCATGGTCTACTCAGGTTCGATCATGATATAAAGGTTTCACAGTCACACGAAACACCTTCCATCACTAATGGAGTACGCCGGGTGTCAAACTTCTAGGAAAATATATGATGTTGTATATCCTGATTGCCAAATGTATGAAAGCAGAAGATAAAAAACCAGTCGACATGCAGCCACGATGATCTTTCAGACTGTAACATATTCCACACTCAGCCTATACCTATATGTAACTTGTACCATGCTGATTACATTCTACTGCATAATTTTGCTCAGACTAACAGCTGACACATGCAAAGCTTTTTCAATATATATTTGGCCAAATACATGGATTAGATCACAATTCCCCTGTTTTGTACTTTATGGCCATAAACTAATTTCTTTATTACATTTATTTACTAAAATAATTTAATGAGACTATCGCTGATGGATAAAGAAGATATCAGTGAGTGAATGAAGTCACAGAAAAAATGCCAATTGTCTGATTTACTGCAAAAACTGCAGACTGGCAACAAGTATTTGCTAACAGGAATCATGCGTGATGACATTGTAAGGTTCGAAGGTGCAGTTTGCATGCGATGTTATTCAAATATTGTGATCATTCACAATGCTAGTAATAATTCTGCCTCCTTTCAAAATGATCGATGCAATTGTCCAATAAATAAATTAGTTCATTCAGAAAATTGTAGAAATTATGGATGATTATTATAATAACTCAAACAACCTATTAAACTGAAACTTTCAGTTCTATCTTCTATATAGTATTAACCACAAATCTGCCAGTCTGCATATCTCAAACATACATACAGTATGATCTACTGTACATATCGTGGACATGCATAAAACGCATACAGTAACTGTGGGAAATATTAACCTAAAGGCAGACGATCAAATCTGCTCAACAAAACAGACGATATACGTATCGATATATCACAGATTTTACCCGTTGCATATTTAAGTACCAGCAGATCATTAATTTAGAAGGAAGGCAATACATGAACTTCAAAAGTACATCTCACACAAGTCAGATAATTACAGTACATTATATTTCTTGTGATAATTTACAATGTCTACTGATTTTATACAAATGCACAGCTACAGAGAATGCCAGTGATCTTTGTCTTGTACATTATCTTTATACAATATAGAATAGTATAGAAGGCTACTGTATCTGTAAGGGAATCACTGTATCTTATATTGATTTTATTGGACGTTTTATCAGTTCTTTTATCTTTTTCTTAAAGCTCTTTCTCTCATCAGATATTTCCTTCTAGTATACTTCTCTCGCTATGCATTGTCTTGTTTAATATTAACACCATTGATCAGGCTTGAATACTTCTCAACCAAATCTGTTTTTTTTATATATTTATTTCTCTTTTCTTTATTTTTATGTATTGTATACACAAAAGAGCCTGTGTTTGATTTGTTAGGTTTTCTCAACGATGCTTTTAGGAGAGCTACGATTACAGCCGTCGATCTTTGCCTCAATCCTCAGGGGGGGAAGCGCAAGGTACATCAGCATAGCAAATTGACGATCTGTGCTATTAAACAACAAATGGAATAAGTCTTTCGTGAAATTTATCGGCGATACGTTCCATAATCGTTGTTTGCACAGCAAAAGCTGAAATGTGGTACTGTTTACAATCGAAAGGCCACCAGGGAATTGTATGTTTAGGCAAACCAGGTCATTAATTGATTTGCAATGAATAGAATTACTAGCTAATTTGTTTTCCTTGAATTCAAGTGCACAAGCGGTCAATGACTTTCAGTTTTTCCATTGAGAAAACATGCCAATGTTAATTCTAGAGTAATATCTTTATTTTTATTTTTTTTCTTTAAGATGGTATCTTGGAGAACGATTGAATAACATTGCCTGAAAATGTGATATGAATGTGTTGCTCAAATTTAATTGATTTGCCTATAATTTCTAAGCCTTATTTTCTCTTTTTGACTGTTTGTACCATTTTGATCCAATATAGGAAATTCCCTTGTTTTCCATTTTTTTTCCTGTTTTCCATTTTCGTTTCTTTTTAAATGTACTGACTTGAGCCCATCATATACGTAATAAGCAGAAGCAGAAGTATGCTAAAGGATAGATTATTGTGAAATATGACTTATTGCGAATTCCTTGTTGATCTATCTAAAGAATCCTCCAAGTTATCTTGAGGGAAAACCAAATTTCCTGTTAAAGTATTTAAACCATGGAACAGTATTAAATCCTGTGAGATAACCGACTCTACTGCTCTGAGGCAGGTTTTCCTACAGGTATACGTCCACGGCTGCCCAAGGTTGAGCAAATCTAGGTGACCAGCTTTTCAGATATTTTACTTAAGCTTCAGTTCAGATGATGATTAAAACGTGTGTGTAGCATAGTATCCATATGCATATATGCATGACCATATGCATAGCATGGTTATACAGAATAGTAGTAATAATATCCCCCCCCTCCCCCCATTTTTTATTCAAACATTATAAGCTCTGGAACTTTGCAAAAGTTGTTCATATTCCATACAAGCCTTTGATCTGTGCACAAATTGATGCATCTGCAGAGATGCATGTGACCTGACAAGACAGGCCTATATAATTCATCCATGCTCTAGTAATTGAAGACCGGAACAGTAAGTGATAGCCTGGCCGCCTACCTATGTCAGTGAACTAGATTTATTGTGTGCCAATGACATCAGGGACTATTATTTGTTTGTGATTTGCTCAAAGATAAAATATATCATGGGATGGTTTCATTTGGCACTGACTGATGTCAATGAAGCTTCCACCATACTTTACTATAGTAAAACCAACAATGTCATAATAATAATGCATAAGATATGGTACTTTACTACTTTACAAATCCTTTCTCTGCTAAGGCATTTAATTGTATTAAAAG
>KN887806.1:41941-63976 GCA_000934455.1 Apostichopus parvimensis | reverse complement strand
TTTTAAAACTATATACATACGTTCCTGCCTTGCAGAATCTATGATTCCATAAACAACATCTCTTGAACAACATTGAACACAATAATACTTCTTGTGTCAAATTCTAAGCAACTATCCACAATACATTTCATCAAAATTTGGTGGTAATTTAAAATGATCTTAAAACTTGTTGTTATGGCTTCTTACAAGTGTCCTGGAAGCAAAGATTAATGCACACTCTGCACAGATAAGTAGATGGAAATGTCTGTCTGATAAAATATGGTTTTACTGGGCAGAGAGTTACAAGACAGTTATCTACAAGTACACAGTTACATCCAAGGCTCTAGCTAGCAGATGTCTAGACTGAAAGCCCTAGCTAGGTAGAAAGCTACATTGAAGGCCCTAGGTAGGCACATAGCTGCACCAAGGTCCTAGCTAGGCACATATCTACATTCATTGCCCTAGCTAGGCAGATAGCTACATGGAAGGCCCTATCTACACAGATAGTTACATGGAAGGCCCTACAGCTAGACAAATAGCTACATTGAAGGCCCTAGCTAGGCAGATAGCCACATTGAAGGCCCTAGCTAGGCAGATAGCTACATTCATTGCCCTAGCTAGGCAGATAGTTACATGGAAGGCCATACAGCTAGACAAATAGCTACATTGAAGGCCCTACTTAGACATATAGCTACATGGAAGGCCCTAACTAGACAGATAGCTAAATGGAAGGCCCTAACTAGACAGATAGCTACATGGAAGGCCCTAGATAGACAGATAGCTACATTGAAAGCCCTTGTTAGGCATATAGCTACATGGTAGGCCCTAGCTAGACAATAAGCTACATGGAAGGCCTTAGCTAGGCAGATAGCTACATGGAAGGCCCTAGCTAGGCAGATAGCTACATGGAAGGCCCTACAGCTAGACAAATAGCTACATGGAAGGCCCTAGCTAGACAGTTAGCTACATGGAAGGCCTTAGCTAGGCATATAGTTACATTGAATGCCCTACAGCTAGACAAATAGCTACATTAAAGGCCCTAGCTAGACAATTAGCTACATGGAAGGCCTCAGCTAGGCATATAGTTACATTGAATGAACTTGTTAGGCAGATAGCTAAATTGAAAGCCATAAGTTGATAAAGAGTTATACTTTAGGTCCTAGCTAAGCAGACAGAAAGACAGATACTTTTAAAGGTTCTCTAGTAAGACAGACAGTTAACTGTTACATCCAAGATACATGGCAGGAAAACTACAATCTGCTTGAAAGTATTTCAAAATCATAAATTACTCTCAATGCAACTGTGTAGGGTCAATACGGCAGGTACACATATCCTGATGATTTGTACGACACTAATAACCGAACATTTGTTTTAAATATAGCTAGAGGACGCTCATCACTTTAAAGTGTATGATACAGAAAATTAGAAAGGAAACTCTTTGGTTAAAATGTGGTCTGGGTAACTAGATTTATTAATGAGTAATTAAATCTATCCCTATCAATGACAGCACTCTATTAGCAGACTGTAGTGATTATTTTACAAGACAATTTGTTTTACTGGACTATTTATTTATAGATTTTATTACATACTTACATCCCATAGAATTAAACAATAATATATTAATGTTTGACTAATGACACTAGTCATTCAAGTACAATGAGTTTAATAACGATTTATTCCAAACCAATCAAACACGATGACTTCTTTACTCACGATGTATTGAAATTTACTAATTCTCTATTAAAGTAGCATGAGAGTATAAAATACCTGCAAAAAACTATTTTCAAAATCAACAAAGAGAGGCTAGTCCAGTGGAAGAACTAGACTACTTGTAAATACACTCCTGTTTGTCTGCCTCTCTCAGTGAAAATAAAGAAACCTCTTTCTGATATCGTGTTCTATTTACAAGAGTTTCAAAACTGTGGTTAAAGCCATTTGCTATGTAATAAATGTATCTAGCAACAGCAAAAACCATCTATATTATCACATAAAACTGAAAAGAACAAAATTATATTCACACAAAGTGAAGAGATCATGTATTTTAAACAGAAAGCTTGGGACAGAGATGTCACATGCATGTTGCAACTGATAAGACCTAAGTTTGTGTTGAACAATTGAATTGTAAAGTAAAATAATGAAATTGTGTTGTGTACCTAATGGTCAATCAACATATAGATGACATATAGATTACAGTATACATAGAGATTAGTATACATATAAATTACAGTAAATTACTACTTATATGCATGAAAACATCACAGAAGTCATTACAGTACTTTTCCAATGAATAAATCATCATCGTCCAGGGTGTCCTTTGGGCGATGTTTCAAAGCTTCAAACGGCCATATCCTGAGTTATAGCAATAAGATATTGAAACAGGGTGTTTGACATAGAAGTGTGAAATATTATTTGTTTTCCATATAAATTGGCTGTCACTGACCACTCAAATATTCCACCACCTCACCTAGAAAATGGTTTACATCGATATAAAAACAACCACGTTCTCAAAGGAACTTGCAACGAATTCATTGAAATGATAAAAAGGGACTGCCTCTTTTTGACAACACTTTTATCTGGAAAGACAATCTGAGAACAAGTTAAGTATTAAAAAATGATGATATTTTTTAACTGTTGTCACTAAATGTAAAACAACAGGAAAGAAATAAACTCAAAGAGTCAGAAAGTCATGCATCAATGTTCCCATAGCAAGGCAGTAAGTGAGCTGACTATATTCTATGTAACTTCTAAAATAAACATTTGGTTTTGATCATGTTTGAGCGGTTCCTTTTACGACTACAAAAATGCAATTTGTACCTACTTGATAATGTAAACATTGCAAATACCACTTTAGCTTGATTTTGTTAATCTTTAGGAAAGCTATTTTGATGTAAACCTTAGAAAAATTGCAATTTCAAGTTACAGGCCTGATAAATTTGTTCTCTGTAGCAGTGCTTAAAATAATGTTGTCAATATCAAAGTCGTAAACATTGACAGATTTCAACATTAGAAATATTGCTCCAATAATCTCTCTTAGGAAAGACATCCATTCCTGAGGGAAATTAAAAACAACCTCATTTTGGCAAATGAAAATTTTACAAATCAAATGCAGCATGTAATCACTAACACTATCAAATCCAAGAATACTATTTTTTTCCAACCTGAAAACAATTAATTTCAGGGCCTATTGCACAAAACTGATTTCAATGTTCTGTTAATTTCATAATGAATAACCATAACAGAAGTTAAAGCAATTTTGATTTAATGTGACAACTTTTCTCTCCACAATTGATACAACTTTTATAAATCACCTCACTGGCTTAACAGGCTGGTCAGTTTCTTTCTCTCTTTTTTTGGGGCAACTAATGGTGAAATTAAACCAAATTTAAAGTGTAAAGATGATTTTCAGGATACATGCACCTTTCTGATTTCTTCAAATGTTATTTTTAGTTAGTGTGTCACTTGTACTGTAAACAAAGTCAGCCTTTACGATTTATGTTCCCTTTCAGCAGTTACTTCAAACCTTGTATACAGTGTAAGTCTCTGGTAGAAGATTGAATTATATAAATTCTGGAAATATTTTCCACATGTCCTGTGTCTTTTGTTTGATTTAGGACTGCAGGCTAAAACTTGCCTGGGTTTGCACGTATTTAATACTAATGTTTAAAAAAAAAAAACAATTCCCTGGAATTATTTTATTTTTATTATCAGGAAGATATTTCACAATCAAGCAGAACAGATTCTACCACAACCAGAATGACCGATGAATCAGTTGAAGTTTATTAAAAATGCTATGAAACTGTCTTTGTTTGAATAAATATGGAATTATGGAATACATGAAACAAAGTCAACATGTGTTTGGAAAGTGTACTGCAAATAAGATACCAATTATGAAATGCTTTAGTTTTAAAGAAGTCACATGAATCTTAAGATGTCACACTCAAATACTCTATATCGATTCTTATTTAGGGCAAAATGTCAAATGTATTACTTCAAACTTGTTTAATCTGGAAATATTCTCCAGGAGTCTATTTCTTTACATTCTTGAATGACAAAGGTCGGTTCCACATATTGCTTGACACAAATTTTGGTTAACTTTGTGTGTATTCTTTAGTATTGAAATAAAATGATTCACTATTGAGTTTGCCTGCCATGAAAGTGTCTAAAGGCTGATTTTGATTACCTAAGATACATGTCCATATGCATATTAAATATTTCTCTCCAGAGGAATTTGAAATAGACAATTTGCATATATGACAGCCCTTGAAATATCATATATTATGGCAACCATTGAGCTACACCTTAATCAGCAGAAGTAACCAAAACAAAGAATTAAAACCAAAGCAATTATGAAATATTTAAAGCAATTTTAAAAATCCACAAAAGCGATTGTCTGGACAGTAATTAAAATAAGATTGAGGGTTGAAACAGGACAGAGACAGTTTCAAACCACCCACCTGACCTCTGTAATAAACATTCTACACCCTTAATTAGAGCTATCTAGCCCTTACCACATAAACTCTGAAGGGTGGTGTTCCAGTCGGGTGCCACATGTATCTGATTCACTTCAAACTAAGGACTGAAAATAACAAACAGTTGTTTTGATTAGTAAGAATTGGTAAACAATTCCAACAGACCAGTAATGACAGCCCATACAATGTATGTGTGTGTGTGGTCTTGGTTTGATGGTGTGGTCTCAATCAACAGAAAAAAGGAAGAACTTACAGCCAGTATAAATTAAGATGCAAATGATGTACTAAATTAATAATCAACAAAATTAGCCTCCAATCCTGAGTACTAAGTTTGTGCAATATGCTGTCAATTTAATCCTTGGTGTTACTGAATAAAAAAAAAATTAAAAAAGGTTTGTGTGTTACAAAGCCATTTATATCCAAAAGTCATCAAAAGTACTAACTATTGGAAGTTTACACACTCAGATAGAGAGGCTATTGTATGTAGTATATGAAATATTAGATTATCGAAAGAAATGGAAAGTAAGCAAAGAAACAAAGGATCCTTTATTGCCAGCAAACTTTCTCTTGTTCTTGCTCTGTGTATGTCGCTAACAAACCTTGTAACGACAAAGGTCGACATAAATTTATGAATGCCATCCAAATAACAGTTGGCAACTGTTAAATATAAAAATGCCTCAAAATGGAACACATATTTTTGTTATAAACTACAAGAAAATGTCCCTCTGCAGTATTGCAGACTTGAAAATGGACCAAAACTACTTTCCATCGATATTGTCCACAAATATGCTAGAATGCTAAACTAATGGCCATTGAATTATGGACTGTATCAAAGAGCTGTTTATAGTAACACCCACTATGCAAGAGGGTTCTGGATAGACAGCACCGCCCTAAATCTGGCCACAAGTTTTCAATCCAACCCACGATAACAAATAATACAGCCAAAAAACTTGCCCAAATTGGCACTCTGTCAAAAAGAGGATGCTGAGAGGGCTGCAGTATCCTGCAAAGGATATAATCTATTGGGTACTAACTATGTGCTTAGCATTGAGCACTCTCCTAGCCTATACCTTGCAGACTTCCCAATCTAGGCAAAGTGAGATTTTGGTCCTCTCTGGCCGTTTCCTCCAACCAATATGCTCTCTGGTCCTCCAAATTCATGGAGAACAGATACTCTATGCACTTTGGCTGAGTGAAACATACCATCTGTCTATTAACTGAACAGTTCTCCATGTCTCAGAACAATATGGATGGTCAGAACCTCCAGAAAAATAGTTTTGAAAACATTTTAGCTAACTTTTGAAGGCAAAACAGACACCCAACTAAGAGTGTTGAAGAAACACTGACGATCGTTTAGGAGGAGAGTAATACAAGAATTGAAAACATGGCTTGGCAGAAAAGAGAAATTACTCATTGAGACAATTTATGCTAAACATTGGATAATAACTTCTCATATCAACTGTGAAACTGATTTACAGAAAATATTAATAAAATAATTGCTTTTTGATGTACAAATAACATTTACAACAGATGCAATAAAAACAAACTCCCATAAATGTACTGCTCAAAACATGTATGTTGTAAATAAAGCTGGGGTATCATTAACTGTTTCAAAGTTATATCTCAAAGCTGCTTAATGACTTTCAAGATTTTCTAAGTTGCAACTCAATGGTCACTAGAATGCCCATAATGGAGAAATTGTTGCTTCTGGTTCTCTGTAGCCAAACATTTCTGGCAGACTCCTCACTCACACTCTTCTGCTTCAAGCTTATGACATTTCCCCAAACATCCCTCCCATCCCCCTCCCATTCCCCTCCCCCTCCCCACAGCCCACACCCAACCCAACAAGATTCTTGAGCTCTTCAACAAATTTTTCCTTTACGTCATTACACAAGAGGAAACCGTTCCCAGCAGTAACAAAAAGGTTGGCAACTTTCACTTTGACTTAGCAATAATTGATAGGTGAAAAGAAGAAATCTTCCAGTAATCTTATTTTAATACTGCCTCAACTTGAGAGAACTTTGTAGTAGTCAGATGCTCATGAAAAAATTCACATTGTTTGGTACAAATTTAGTGGATACAAAGAAATTGTTTAAAAAATGATACCAAAAGGATGACATCAAAAGAAGTTACTGTTGGATTGCACAAAGTCGGCAAGTTGATCTGAGCCGGAAGTGTCCAGGGTCAGGTCTTGGGCTTGGACAGCACTTGGAGATAGGCCTCGTGAAGCTTGCTGACAAATTCCGAGTCGTTCTGTAGTAGAGAGGGAAAAAAAGGAGATTCAATCATGACAGAACATTGCAGATCTGCATATTGCATTGGGTTGTAAGTTTGTTATAATCTGACCTAGGCCTTGTAAACTTCCTATGTAAATCAATCTCCTCGATCAAACAAACATATCTGTTTGCCTGCTCCTGTTTAAAGGGTTATTCAATTCATTTTAATTCAAAATATTCAAACACAGCATTTACAAAACGTTACTATTTTACAAGGAGTCATTATTTCAAATTGGATTTTCATTTCAAAATTTTCTTTCTCATATGGCATTAACAAAACAATTTAAGGAAGATATTAATTCAATCCAATTCATTTCAATTTTAAACTGATTTTTTTTTTTTCTTTCCGTATGACATTTACAAATACATCATGTAAATGACAGGAGTAACTGAGACATGCTTGACACTAAAGAAACAATCCTGCTTAAATCATAATAAATTACATCTATATAGCGCTTAATACAGCGTTTCAAAGCGCTTTGACAAGGTTAGTGGCAGACTTTCGATGAGTCTGTCCGTACTAATATTTGTGTTCTGTCATATTGGCCGGTACTCACAAGGATCTGGGCACCTAAAATGAAACCCTAAATGATACTTTATTGAAGAATTTTGGGGCTTTTATATAAAGTACTGTCAATGTTGTATACACGAGTAAGCCAAAACTTAAAAATCCAGAATGCTGCTTTAATTCCATCACATTTTTCAACCTAACCCAAACATCAAGATAACACTTGAAGTATCTTAGGTGTGTTTATATAGATATATAGCTGAATCCCAGTGAAGGCCTGATGGTATGTTGTGCATGATTCCATGTGATAGGGTAACGTATCTTTTATTTTCTTCATTCTGACACTTGAAGACATCCTTCTTCTACATGTATGCATAGATTCAGAGAGAGCAAGTCTCTGCTTGATTAGAAGAGACAACAACATCTCCCTCAAAGTCCAAAGAAAGATAGCTCTCTTCTTTCACAGAAACTTTGAGGACTGTTTCCAACTGTTGAGTATCCAGTTAAATTTTAAGGGGAAAAGAAACTATATTTTTTATTTAATGAATATTGATGTAATGTTTTGCCCATCAATTACTTGAGAGAGAAACAGAATCCCTAAGAGGATAAGCACACAGCCGTTACTCTGCAACAAACTCACCAGTTTACCTATTACCTATTACTTTTTCACATTTGTCAGGGAACATTTGATGCTTATAAATCTTGTTTATGTAGCGAGAAGCTGTTCGTTGTGTTTTTTCTGTACTTTATACAAGAGAGACCCAAAACACTTACAGAAACCTCAAAGCATTTCTTGCTGTTTTGTTGAGCTCTTTTTCTTTCCTTGCAAACCCCCCCACCCCCAAGCTTCCCTTTTCTACCTTAACAAAATCAATAACACAAAGCAGATTGCTAAATGCCCATTAGCCTAATTGCAACTGTCATACAAAGACGAAGAATGACCAAAAATTGCATTTCAATTAGGTCATGACATAGAAACTCAAATTTGGTTGCTAAACTGAATTATTAGCAAAGAGAGATATAAAACAATAATGCTTAACTACTGACAACTTTGATGGTAAACAATGTGTAAGGGACAAACAGTCACCAAGGGAAGACCTATACAAGACAAGACTAAGTCAAGAGCAACTGATGAGAACATGTTAGTCTGATTTTAAAGGCATTGAAGACTTGCCCCAAACCGCGTGCGGCCCTCCGAAAAAGTTAACTTTCTGTTGCTTGCAAGTGACGTTTTGTTCGTGTCGCTACAATATGCAGACAGTAATAAAACGTGATACCTTGTTATCTTTAGCTGGACCTGAGATGTCCATCGCTGTATTGTTTGTACACTGTGCTGTGGGTACTGACCGCAGCTGTATGTACTGACTGTACACTAGTGTCTAATTACCACGGTAGCACGGTAGCAAACTGTGTGTGTTTTTATTCTGGGATCGATGGTGGTGTCTAACACTTCTGTTACACCTCATTCGAAACTAGGTCAGATTACTGGCATTAGACGTTTCCCTTTGTGCGAGTCTTCACACCCTTTAATGTCTATCTCTGTAATTTTCGATTACACCTTTAAAGGTTAGGCTTGGGACATTTACAGCCTCTACTTGTCTTAATATGTATGATGATAAAGTATGTCCTCAAACAGGCCTCAAAGTTTAAAGGGGCACTTCATGTTTACACGGGGATGACAAAATAATTGCAAACTCGTCCACAGATTGAAAACCAACGATATTAACGGATCACTTCGGGCTTCGTAATCCGATCCCAAAGGTATTTTATTCGGTGCGATATAATCAAGGGAAGACTAGAGCTGACGATTTGATGTGAATAAAAATGACAGCCAAGGGGAACTCAAAGTTTTATCAGTTGGTCATGTTTCAAAGAGCTATAATATGCATTTTATTGCCGTTTGACATCAATATCAAATAGAAATAGTCTTCGTTATTAAAATCTTGACTTTACATTCTTCAAAGTTTCCACTAATCTATTGCAACTAATTGCTATCAACTGGTACTGTGCCTTTGTATCTATTTTTTTTTTATTAACCTGCATGTTATAGGAGACAAACCTAGTAGACAACATGCAGAAACAAATGTAATTAATTTTATAGATAAACACAAAACCTATGACAAACAGAAGGAACAAAGCTTATGACCACATGTAGGACATCAATATGCAAAGCTATGAATGCAGGTGGTATTTAGAAAATTATTCACATCCTAAATGATCAGTTCAAATGTTATATCTCTGTTTTTTTACCGGACCAATAAAATAACTGGGTAATTGCGTATGACGTTAGAGAGTAGGGGATGCATGGTATCTTGTTAATTTATCAATCATTATCAATTAATCAATCTGCACATTCTTTCAATCAATCCAAAATATTATACCACAGACCCTGTGCAGAATGAAAGGACAGGTTGGGTCATCTTCAAAAATAACAACTAATTCGATCATCGTTACCTGAAGCATAGATAGATATGCCTCCTTAAACTGCTCCTTGGTCAAAGTAGGGACGGGTGAGACAACCCTCGATGAATCCTTTGAAGTCATGGCCATGGGTACCAGGAGGCCGGATGAAGGGGTTCTCTGGATCAAAGATGGAGTCAGCAGCTGAGAGGGTGTAAAAGATGCAGGAATCGTCTGAGGAGAGGTTGGCTATCGAGAGACAATGAGAGAAACAATGTCAAACATCTCAAATGACCATTGCTTTAAACAAAAAACAACATATTAAAATATACCAAAATACCTACATCATTTTATCTTTCTTCTCTCCATCCCTTGTCTACTAATCCCCTTACATCTATCTCTTTGTGTTCACCATGCTCATTAACCTGTCTGTATTCTGTGCGTGTTTTTGTCCCTTCTGTTATTGTTACTTGTCATTTAGCCTTTGAAGAAGATCCTGCTAGGATCGAAACGTCAGGCCAACTTACTTTTACACATCATTTTATCTGGGAAGTTTAAGTTGGCAACTTCTGACATTTTTGCCAAACCCATCAACTCTTTATAGTCAAAACAACGCTGGAATCGGTCAAACTATTTCAATTTGCGTACGACAAGGCAAATCCTTTTTGATGCCACAAATTATATTTCCCAGACACTTAACCAATATGTACTTACAAATCAACACTACATTTTACTTGACTATTTGAAATGAAAAATTGGCTAGACAAACTAGCATTTCAGCAACAAATCCTGTCAGAAATTTATGTAAACAATGCAACATGCTCCTTTAATGTTATGTAATGTATACAGTGTCCCTTGTCATACAACTACCCTGTTATACATGCAAACTGTGTTGTATTATCCAGTAGTGTTCTTTTCACAACAGATATTTAAAAATCTTGAAAATTTTTCTTCATATTATGTAATATACCACGGACAGAGCTATGGTAATCTGATTCTTTAATCATTTTGAAATCTAATGAAAAAAAAATTTAGTGAGCTTCTACATTTTAAATACTGTCTGTGAAATGTTATTGACATTAATAATATATTAATATATAACAGGAGAATTCGCAATAGTTTCAAACTTTGAATTCACTCTCAGATTAATTTTCAAACTCCACATTTCCACATTTCTAAACTCCACTTTCCCCAAAATTGGGGGCCTTTTGAATAATTTTATCAAGTTTCCCTAATAGTTGTTACATTTCATAAAGATTTGTCATACCTCTTCCAAAACACATGTTTACACAATTCTGAGATATTTAACAATCTTGAACTAAACATAAAATATTGAATAAAACATTCGATCACATTTTCTGTGTAATACTGTTAAGTAAAAAAAAGGCCAAGTGATAAATTTTCCAACCCCACAATGAGGATTGATTCCAAAAATGTTTCTTGGTTTTTCTGCTTGACAATCTTTTTCTATCCAATTCATGAGCAATTAACCTAATGGGTGAAAAAAAAAAAAAAAAACCTCATGTTAACGTTGAGATTCTTCAAGTTGCTCAGAAATATTTCTCAAAAAGAGATACCTCTCAAAGTGACCAACACCCCCTACCTGGTTTTAAAAAATAAAAAACAGACAAAAGCTGAATCCAAAGCATAAATTTCCTAGGGGTCATCTTGAAGGTGTTAAATGGATTACTTCATTATTTAGAGAGCTTTCCTGTCCAATGCTTGCACTAACGATTGGCAATTTTCATTGGTTAAAAGTAAATCTAATGGGGATAAAATAAGTGGGAAAAGAAAAAAAATAATCCTAGATATTTTGTTTGATATATTAAGAGGTCTTTTTTCGCTTTGCTCACACGACGTCGACGAGGACGAGGAATGTAAAAACCAGGGGAAGGATTGATGGGAAAGTCAGTGAAGTGTTTTACATTTGTGAGGTTTCGGGTAACGATCTGTAGGTTGTAGCATGGGCGGTAAACTCCCAGGAGTGGCATGAAAAGTACTACCTTGTGTGAAGTTGTATGCGAATTGAGCCATTTGTCTGTCTTCTAATCTGTACTTTTGATGGGTGCACCAAGCTGATTTATTCAGCCTTTTTCCCTCTGTTTTGTTGGGAAGGGGAGGGGGAGGGGGAGGGGGGAGGGTTGGCGGGGATAGAAAAAGTCTTATATTTGCTGAGTTAGCTTAGTGAGATGAAAAACTGGAATGTGTCCAGCTCACATTTCCTGTTAGTGTTTGCACAAAAGAAACTTGGACACGATTCGTTTGTATTACCGAGAAGGTAACGAGCCGTAGCTATACGATAACGTAACAATGTGAAACATTTCTCCCGAGACGGCGATATTCTGCATAAAAACCTTCAAAGTCACCCATTTTAATGGCGGTAAATGACGCAAATCCTCTCCTTGGGAGAAGAACAGAAGTGGAGAACAAAAGAACATCTTCTGTTTTTCAGGTAAGAATGAAATTATGAGAAATATAACAGAAACAAAACTGCTTTCTAATGAGCTAAGACCAGCTTGGTGTTATCTCAGGGATGAAATCAAGATAAACTAGCTAGTAAAGAAAATGGAAAAAAACACTTGCAACATTTATTAACCATGAACCAAGACATGACACTTTTGAGACTTCAGAAATTTACGGCACTACAAGAGGATAATGACTGTCTGATACCAGACATGATAGCTTATAGTATAGTGAAATTCTCACTAGAAACTTCTCAATTAAAACAAAAGCAATTTTCAAAAGTGAAACCTTTCAAAGATGAGATTTTGTAACGTTTTTTTGTAGTGTCAATCCTTCCTCGTGTTACCATGCATTTCTATTCAGATTGTGTATTATGATTAATATAGTCTACCAAGGTTTAATGTATGATGTAACAGGTAGCATAAATGTATGTTTGCACTGACAAAAAGAAGAGAGAGATTCAGGGATTTGGACAGTTTGGTTTTTGGACCAAGGTCATCTTAGACCAGGGTTTTCCAACCTTTTGCAGAGGAGGGCCACATGGAATAATTATGATGAAGGAGGGGGCCGCATGAGGCCTACGCTCGATTTTTCATATTTTTGCCCGAAGCCCAAGGCAACAAAATGTGAGCACTGCGCGCGGAGCGCACTGATTTATTTCCTTCCTGATAAAACAGATGATAAATATAGTCCAGCAGCCCCCCCCCCCCCTCCGCTGAGAGTGTCACACAAACTGACCTGTATGCAGTTTTTTGGACCCAGAAGGTTCGAATGATTGATTATATAGCTGCAAATTGTTATCAATAAATCTGCTCACTAAAGTTTCGCACCGTAGAAGCATCTCTGGCGGGCCGGACGCAACCCTGCGGCGGGCCGGACTGTGGCCCGCGGGCCGTAGGTTGGACAACCCTGTCTTAGACAGTCCTTTAAGAAACAGAACTTTCTCTGTCAAACAGAAGTTATACAGATGTGATGATGTTCTCTACAATGCATGTCACTAAACCTCTGTAGCACTTAGCTTATAATAGCTATATGTTGGATTAAACGGAATTAAGACAGATGCAAGTATCGAACCAATTCTTGCTGATTTGATCGCAGTCAGGGTAGTCCCTTTTGGTTTTTTTTATGAGTTGTATATTTGGTAGAATTATTTATTTACTTGCACTGAAAACATGGGATAGAAATGGCAATTGTAAAAATATTAAATGTTAAATTATTGACACGTGTTAGATAAACATTTATTCCCATGCTATTTCTGTGAGTCATTAATAAACGTAACACATTCTCAATATAAAAACTTTGTTTCACATGGGCCTTTTACACACTCCCTTTAAAAAAACCCATCTGGTTTAGGTGCAGGATACAATGTTCTAATAAATTTCTGTCTTCCAACTTTGCAATAGAAAATGGGAATTAAGAAACAAAACCGTATGATGCAATCAAAATGTTAGGGTGTCAGAGGGGGGGGGGGGGGGAGAAGAAGGGGTTCATTTACAGTACAATCTGTTGATCTTCAAAAATTTCAAGTGGTTTTGTTTTCAAAAAGATTCTTTGACTACAGCTCTGCTTCTCTGCTTCTCTGCTTTCAATTTGGAATAAATTAATAAATTTATTCCTTTTATCCTGTTTCATAAAGTGAACTAGGCTTCCCAATCCTCCCAGGCTACAACTAGTTTGGTAATTTTATCCTGCAATTAGGATAAACCTCTCTGTGTGCCACTCAACTTCCCATTATCTTATACATATTAAATAATAATGAATAGTAATATTTATAATTTACCTTTATCAGGTAAAAAAAAATTAAAATGATTGCCCATCCTGAGCAATTAACTTTTTTTTCCCACTTTTCTTGGAAAGAGAAATTGCTTTTCAAATGAATTTTTATGACTGCCCTTGGATTTAAAACCGAAAAGAAAGAAAATGTGCGAATCTTATGAAATTATTTCGGTTCATTTACATACTTGGAGAATCTTTCAAAGAGTATGCATTTTGATGAAAGAGGACTGAGGCAATCTTAAACCCACTTCTACTTTCATGTATTAAACTTGAACAAAATTTTTTTTTTACCTTTTTCAAATTATTATTATTATTATTATCTTGATGCAATTCCAAATAAGTCGTGTGACTTTTCTTGACCAGAGAAATTGCCTCAAAATGTATTTGTATATGTATAGCTGCCCTTGGATTTGGACTACCAGAAATCTTCAGGAATCTTGTAGAACCTGTTATTTTCTGTCACATACTACAAAGTATCTTTGAAACTATATAATCACTTTAAGTGCCAGAGAATTTTTAAAAATCTGCTTCACTTTCTCTTGCCTGTAACTTTTATTAAAAAAAAAAAGGAGCAGCTATTTCAAGTCAATTTTGGTAAACAAATAATTTTTGATGTTTCTCAATCTTATATTAAATAGTAGATCATGTGTATCTCGAGTAATCAACTTTCATTTAAGAAAAATGAAAATAATGATAACAAAGAGAAAAGAAGTCAAAATTTTTGAGGTACATCAAAAGGGGAGTAGATATTTAACTTGCTGACCAGATGCAAAACCTGCTGTAATTTGTTATGCTTTAAATTAATCCTCTAAAAGTAAAAATATAACATCCAGGCATGTACTGTAAGAGGGAACCTTACAGACTGCATAAATCTTGGGGTGTTTCATGGGAATTATCGGATACACATCATTCTCGTATCATTTAAAATGACTTACAGTTTTATTAGGAATTGTGAATGGAAATTTTGATAGTTTATTTGATGTTGTGAATGTTATAAATGACATTTAATATGAGGTGGTAGGACATCTACTGGTGTATTAATTATTAATTAATTCCTCCCTTCTTTGCATCTATCAACAGGAGTGATGCGATAGTTATTAAATTGGAGTGAGACTTGTGGTATAATAATAAAAATTATAAGAAAGATATCATTCCTTGCTTAGAATCAGTCTCTTATTTGCTGTGCATCGTAATCCTAGGACATACCTATTTTGTCCCCTAAATTTTAGCCATGAACGAGTTCAAACAAACTCTGGCTGACAAATAAGGAGAATTGCAACCAATTTAGCAAACACAGACTTAAGGCAACATAGTTTTGGATAAAAAATATTTCTCACCACCACTGCTCCTTCAGTGGGACTTGCTTGTCCTAGCATGGTCAGGCTTGTCCCAGCATCGCCACCCGCACCATAGTCAGGAGAGATAGCCATAGAGTTGGAGCTAGCTGTACCCCTGGGCAGCCCTGGTAGGTTGACGGCCTGTTGAGATATGGTCTTGACAGGTTTCATCAGTAATGGGTTGAGTCCCTTAGATGCTATACGGTGAGGTGCCTCATGGGATATCAACTGAGGTTCTACTGAGGTATGACCGGTGCTACCTGCGGCCACATTACTGAAACCGGTGGGTTTCTGTAAAGCTTCGGGAGTTAAAGGTGATCTCTTGGCGATGCTCTGTTCCTCGTTGTAAGAGAGCATTTGAAGAAGACTGTCAATTGGCTTCTTGCCAGATTCACTGCCGGATGGATCAGTCCGAGACGAATCTCCTCCTTCGATATCAGCCACGTGCAACCTCTCCAGACTCTCAACCGTCTTCATCATGTCACCAGAAGTACTCGCCACTTGTACCTGTGAAGCATCCGACTGTGAAAATAACCTCTGCAATAGTGGTGGCACCTCCCCGGATTTGACATCATCGTCTTTGCTCCGTTCTTGCACCGATACTGACCGCTTGAATTTGGGAGGACCGGTCCTAGGTTGGGTACTTTCATGTTGCTGACCCTTGACCTGAACTACGGTTAAACTTCCGTCCCCTGAGGCATTCTGTCCGTCAACTTTCATCGGTATCGGTCGGATGACTTGAGGTTCACTCTGAGGTATGGGCTTACCAACATCCTTTGTTGAAACAGTTTTTGTCTGAGAGAGTAAACAGAAACATCAACATTAGAAAATAGAAATCTTAAAATAGAAACAGATATCTAATAGATATCTGTATAGCATCCTTTTTGAGTGCATGCTACTAATAACAATAACCAGTGTTGTGATGAGTCATGACTGGAGTCATCCATATTTGGAAATTGAAAAGTTTGAAAGCATTTGTGACATATGTCCCCATAATGATTATACACTGATTCAACACCATCTTTCCCCATAGAGATTATACACTGACTTAACACCATCTTTCCCCATAGAGATTATACACTGACTAAACTCCATCTTTCCCCATAGAGATTATACACTGTCTCAACACCATCTTTTCCCCAACGCCGTCGATAGAGACTTGCATTGACCTAACCATGAAGACACTTTGAATAATGTCAGGCACAGTTTAAAACAGGGGGTAATCTTTTTTTGAACTCACTGTTACTGCAACAAAGCCATTGTTACAATAAAACCCCTTTCTAAATCATGGATTCACAAATGTCTTGAAAATTCAGCTATTCCTGCCTAATCATGACAAAACTTAGAAAAGGAACAAAGTGCCTCATTTCTTCTTCTCCTACATCCTACTATTCACGCAAATATGAACTCCAATGACCCTCGCATCTACTATGTCTGCTAAGCATCTCTTAATTTAACCATTTAATCGTCTCATCCGTCTGTCAAACATACTCAGAGTTAAATGTATATTAACGGTATTTTTTTCTTTCTTTCTTTCTTTTTTCCACAAATCCGTCTTCGTCGAGGCCTACCATCAAGCAAAGCACCTGGAGGAAGGCAGCCTGTCTACGCTGCTGTGATATGTTCATTCAGCGTGTTGTGCATCCATCGACAATTTAGTCCCTAGCAACCGTTTTACAAGCCTCAGTCTGGCATAAAACTCTCTCCTCCTTTGAGGAAACCAATCAATGTTTTCAGAATTTTTAACGTATCTCTCGACACAGTGGGCTGGATTGACTTCGATAAAAGGCAAAATAATCGCCAGGGTATACTGGCTGAGCTTTGCATGTTTTTCTGTTCTATTTGAGTTGTCCATCAAAAAAGACTACCATAAAAAGGATTCTTAGAAACTACATTTTTTACTTCTTCCTAAAAGGGTTTCCTGTTTCCAGTAGGTCTTCAAACAGAGAAATAAACGTGATAAAAACCCATCAATACCCTCTTCATTGTAGTACATTGAGTTGTCGATCTATATATATATATATATATATATATCTTGTCGATCTATATGTATACATATTTTCTGCACTGCAAATTTATTCTTTTTTTTTATACTCATAATTTGGGCTGGTAAGTTTGAATCAGATGTAAAGCTGCCCGGTTTGGACTGAAGGAAAAACCAGTCATATTTTTAATGTTAAAACGGATTTTAACCGAAAAACCGGTTTTTACAACGTACTTATAGTATGTACGCATACTAATTGTCTACGAGGCCAAATTTTCTTCCAACCCCCACACACCTTTCAACTATCTACCTTTCAAACATCTACCTTTAATACACACACAGTTACCTGATTATATTCATGCTGTGCCTTAGAGAGCATTTGCATGATGTCAATGGATCCCTTGGTCTGCACTTCTTGCTTCTTCTGAGCCAATGGTCTTGTACATTCCCCCAGAGATTTTGTCCTCTGCTTGGGTCCTTTCTGTGCTCTCACTGAAAATTTGTAAACCAACCTTCAAGCAGAGGAGAAAGAAAGCTGATGGTCATAAAGTGGGTTTAACCATCAATGTACAGTCTGATGTATGGAAAAACTTAGATTGAAACGAACCCCCTTATAGAACTGTCTTCATCAGTGAGGCGGCCATTGCTCTCATTTACCCAAACAAAACTGGCTTGTCATACTCATATTCCATGGTATCATTAGTAGAACGCCTTGTCTACCACACTGCCAAATGGAAACAAAACCCCCACCATCAAAATATTAAAATTACCGGATGTGATCAAAGTTTGAAACTCTAACTCAGCATATATGCAACCTTGATTCCGTGCTTTAAGATCTCTTACAGTCTGTGCGAGAGCTCTCCTACCAAAATTCCCCTTTCTCAGTAAAAAGATCTGGAATTCCATTTAATAGGTCACTCATCGGGTGTAACTCTGTATCAGCAAATCCATTACCGTCATAAAGCAGTCTTAAAGTCATTTACCCTAACCGATACCAAGAGGAAGAAGAAATCACAGACAGGTCGCATCACTTATACGACCCTTGATCCAAAATTGCATCATAAGGATGATCATGCGGTTGTCATTTGAGTCATTCTCCTATTTGTAAGCAGTCACCACAAAACAGTTTAATTAGGAGGCTCATCACCAATCCGCCCCCCAACCCCCCCCCCCCTTCATTTTCCTTCCATGCAATGGAGGCAAATCCACACAAGAGGCCTTCATATATTTATCTACAAATCTTTAAGGACTGTAAATGACAAGGCACGTGTAAAACCTGTCAGCAGCTTCCTGTGGCAGACATAAATTCACTTACGAACAGCTGACTAGCTTCCAGCAGAAAAAGATGGCCAACAGATAGTAAATAACTTTTTTCCCGATTCGTGAGCAGGGCACACATGCAGCCAAATCCGAGATTGTGTTTGGCTCTAGTTCAATGTGAAAACATCGTCAGAGTTGGCAGCAATTTTTAAACTAATGCGCAGCAGAGACAAATCTCGTTCTATAAGAATGCTGGAGAAGTTCTACGAAAAGTGTTTTCATTATATGCTTAAATAGGCCGCTGTAGCTGGATGATGATTCTCTCACTTCTGGAGTCAAACTTGTTTGAAGCAGTTTTAAAGCTGAAGACTGAGAATGGCATGACAGCAATATCAAGAATATTACTGCTGTCGATCGGTTTTCAAACTTTTAATGCAAACAATACTTGATACTCCATTCTCCAAGAAGAAGAAATATAGCATCGTTGAAAGTGGTACCTTCTCCGAAGCCTTCATATTTTGTGACTTCTTTGATAATGATACTGTACATATTGATCATGACCATATCATACTTTCCGAAAGGTCTGCTTCGCTGCTTGTTAATATTGACTCTTGTGTGCTTTCACATGAGGTGTGCCATTGCATAGAGAAAAATCCTCATTATTACATCCAACAGGACAGCATTGCAAGGTACACTACCAAGATAGGTCAAAAAAGTTGCTGTACATCTCAGCTTTTTCAAGAAGTGGAATACACTTCTGAGTTGTATTTTGAGACTTTAGATGTAACTTTTACTGCAAACATATTCACACAAAATAATTGCATGAGATTTTTGTATAATTTTCATATGAAAACTGTTTCTTTCTATAAATTCACACTTATTGGAGGATCTGTTGCCATGGAAACAAACAGTTTTGTCAAGCATGCAATGATAGTACAGTATATTTCATACTTACTGTTCTAGGGATCTTGTTACATTCAGACAGAGATCTTTATTATAAAACCAGATACCGTGAATAGCTGCAAAAGACAATAAAAAAGAAGAAAAACATGAGATAAAGACAAAAATTAACTACATCCTGGTAGTTTGCAATTACCTTACAACTTCTAGAGGATGAAAGATGTTGGGTAAGCAACAATGATCCAAAGAAACCAAACAGTGGCTCACTTGAAACCATGTCCTCATAATGCATTTATTTCACACCATCTCTATTAGATGAGCATTCAAAGGGGCAGACATGCTATTATTTTGAATGTCAATCCTTTTCCTAAGACCATCCAAAGGGTTAGAGCAGGACCCAGTGTGGGACCCAGGGAATGTCCAATGTCATTCCAGTGCATCCATTGAAAACACAACTGTTTTGAAGCCAAGCAGAGGAGGGAACCAAATCACCCGAATTCCAATTTACAAACCAGAAATACCATATTCATGGAGTGTAGATTCAACAACACCACACAGTAGACTTTTGAATTGGTCAATGGAATCTGGTGCCTTGATGGTTTGAACCAGTATAACCTACAGCAAGTACATGACTGACACCATAATGGATATACCTTGTTTTCATCTTAGGTTGTGCAAAAATAAATCATAATACACATAAGAACATCTGTTGCTCACCACAATACACACAAAGTACAAATAATCCTATGTGTTGCTCTACATCAAATCATAATACACATAAGGTTCTCACCATCAGCATAATACAAATAAGCCTATGTGTTGCTCCCCATCAAACCATAATACACATAAGCCTATGTGTTGTTCACCATCAAACCATAATACACATAAGCCTATATGGTGCTCACACATCAAACGATAATACACTTAAGCCTATGTGTTGTTCACACATCAAACCATAATACACATAAGTAGATGCATTACTCACTACCAAACCATAAAATACACAGAATCCTATGTGTTGCTCACCCTCAAACCACAACACATATTTAGCCTACCTATAGTGATCACCATTAAACCTAATATATGTAAGTTGATATTGTTTACAATAAAACCACTGTCCATGAAAATTAAGTGTAGTTCTTGCTCTAAAAACCACAATACAAATTAGCCCATTTGTTGCTCACCATCAAATCCTAATACAAATAAACCATTATGTATTGCTCAATAACATATATAAAGCTTATCTATTGCTTACCATCAAACCACAAACATAAAATTCCAATTCCACAAAATGGTCACTTTT
This sequence comes from Apostichopus parvimensis, assembly GCA_000934455.1. Taxonomy (NCBI): domain Eukaryota; kingdom Metazoa; phylum Echinodermata; class Holothuroidea; order Aspidochirotida; family Stichopodidae; genus Apostichopus; species Apostichopus parvimensis. Next base: position 43,321 of record KN887806.1, on the reverse strand, counting down.
ATGACAACAAAATATTGCAGTTAAGCAAAACTGGATATTCACTATTCCAAACCAGAAATCACTTGTTTGTGATTATCTGAAAGTCTACATATGTGACCAGGTGAGTTCGGAGTGTAACCTGAAGGTATCACAGCAGATAATCTTAACATTTTTTTCAATAAATTGTTTAATAAATCTTATCATGCATGCCGTCACATCTGAAAACATCCATCATAGGTGTACGTTGCTGGTTTGTGTATTTGTCATGCACTATTTAACAAAAGAAATGAGTTATCATCTCTTATGTGATCCCAAACTTCAAAATTTCCTAATTAATGCATTGTGTTATTGTCTTCTTTTTAACAACTTTTACAGTAAAGAAAATATATATTCCAAAACAAAAATGAGTTTTCATCACCTATGTGATCCCAACCTTCAAATCATTGTTTTTTGTCTTCTATGTAGCAGTTTCTACAATAAAGGAGATATATATTTAACAACAGAAATGTTATCCCAAACTCCAAAACTCCTAATTAATTCATTGCTTTGTCTTCTATTTAGTTAATATATTTAATCAAGTAAATAATCCTCTAATTTGCATATATTTTATACAGCAGTACAGTATAGTCTGCAAGGTACCAATGATGTCATGAAGACTGACTGTTATTTTTTTCTGTTATCTTTTTGTTTAGGGAGTTCTCGGTTTAGCCCAATTATTTTTGTAACATATTAACTCCTGATTTTGACATAAATGAACCAATTTTTGATGAATTACAAGGCCGACATGAATAAAGATTTAGGTTAATAACCACATTTTTATTAGAATTAAGTTTAACCATGATACAAAACTCTTTAATTTACAGAGATATGACAGTAGACACATTTTTTTCTCTTTGCAGTAAGAATCAGCTCTATGCAGGTATTTATGAACCAGAAGGAATTAATTGACTACAAACTTTGTAGCCTCTCCCCATTCCAAAACCCCAATGTTGTAATTTGTTTTAATCGTTTATAGTGCTGAAGTTCTTACTGGCTAGTATCAATCAAAACAATGTACAACAATTCATGTGACCAATTTAAATAAATTACAAAGTTATTCTTGAAGGAAAATTAGGAAACCTGTGCATGATGAATAGTATCTTATAGCTAATTAAATGTACATGTTCAAACAATGAACTAATTAACACATGAATTAAGTTGCACCAATAAAATCTGTATTCACTCTAACCCATCTTCACCTTACTAGCTGTCCTGAACTCTCCATTGCCCCCCACAAAACCCCTCCTCCTTTCCTCCCCCTCCCCCCTTACAAAAACACATCACTTCACCTCCAGTGAAGACTCTATGACATCAGCATACCTTTACATTAATCAGATCTCTACCCACACATATCTTGCACCT
>KN887806.1:0-17297 GCA_000934455.1 Apostichopus parvimensis | reverse complement strand
GGAACTTTCTTGTTTGTTAATTCCCAAAAAAACTGCAGCCCTGTAAATTCACCCATTATCTTGGCTTTTTAAAAGAGCATAGATCTTGAACTGCAGTTCAACTTCCTACAGGTACTGATTTGAAAAGGAAGGAGAGATTTCACAATTTAACTCATTGTTTATCAGTAAAATGCAAATGTAAACAAAAAACCTGCTACCACACTTGTTTTGATATCGGATCAAGCAGGTTTCTAAGGTTAACAACCTCTGAAAGGTAAAGTGCTCAGTGAAGAAGTGAGACACAGATTTTCTTTTTTCATGTAAAGTGAAAAGAGGTAAAAAGATTGAGGAACTAGCAAGGCTGATCCTCTCCAACCCCCTCCCCAATCCCTCTCCCCCACCTTCTCCCTCCCCCCACTGTGATATTAAGACAATCTCAATGTTTAATCGCCAGCACTTCCTTGCTTGTTGTAAACAAACAAAAATGAAGACCTGTATGAGGGTGATGTTTTTCCATTAACATTTACAAAATATAAAGATTGCATGGAAGGAATAAAGTTAGCCGGGTAAGATGCACAGTTAGGTCACGTACAATACATTCTATTTTTACGTAATCTGGGTGACAATAAGCTGAGAATGACAAGAATGTGTGGGCATGCATAAATGACCACATTTTCATGATGGGAAGTGCTACAGGCATTTCTCCTCGAGAACCACTTTTGGAGGACTATAGTGACGTCAAAAGGAATTTCAAAATTCATATTCGACTAACAACAGTTCCCAATTTATGGAGAACCTCTAGGCTAGCATATCTATGCAAAACATATTGAAAAAGATATGGAAGAAAGATTCATAACTTTCGAGCACGAGTACAATATTCAAGATCCTAAGATCTGACATCACATTAGCTATTACTATATAGACACTCTGAATGGTGGATCGACAAAAGCGAAAGCCATCGGTTGCATGGTCAGTCTCGGCCAGGAGATACAGTAGCTTTTTAGACATTTAGTAGAGCAGTCAGTGTTATGGCTGTGCATGGAGACAATCACTGAGAAGAGAAGTTCAACAAAGTACTTCAAAATTGTACAAACATTGTTTACTAAGTCTGAGTAAAGAGGTTTGTTTACAAGTGAGGATAACTTCAGCCACTCATAACGAAAACTCTTGATGGTCATGATATGGAAAATTGAAGGTGCCGTCAGCTATCCAGTCTCCACTTCCTTACATATAGTTCACATCACAACTGTTCACAAAACAATATTCACATGAAGGTTGAGCTATAGTTCTCAGCTTACGAACCTTGATTACAAAGATGTGTTTAACTTGCACTAGCTTGCAAATTTGTAGAAACTTCTAAGACAAAATATTTGAATAGTTGAAAAATTTGACAGATTTTTTATATTTTGATAGCATGAACATGATGTATAAAGGACAAAAGATGGTAGTCATATGCCAAATTCATCCACTGAAGATATTAAAAATACACACAGATGTAAAAAAAAGCCCATCAAAATATCACAAAGAAGAGTCAGTTCTCCAGCTAGATTTTAAGGCTGAATCGATATATGCTACAAGTAATAACTTTTGAAACTGACCAATGTGTGCCACATAAAATGACTGTGCCACATAAGGCTAGAGACTACTCCAGCTCACTACTATACGGACCAACACTACGATAAAATACGGTGCTAAAATGTTGCTTGTCCCAAGGTTAGGTAGATCAGGAAGTTAAACTGGAGACACTGGAGACAGGTAAGAATGTAATAAAATTTCTACAACATTCATTGATGACTCTGGGAGAGGTAGTTGCAGTCATTGGTTAATGATTCTACGTTACCCTCAATCGAACTCAAACCTACCGGTCGGTACGCTTCGCAAAATACCAATTCCCATACTTATGTCTCCATTCATCGTCTGAAATTTTAACTTAATCAGGCAAAAAATCTACAAATATAAAAATTGAAACAATTTAACAGAATTCTCAGTCATATCAAATCAAGACAAATGTACTCTACCAATTCAGTTTCAAAATATAGCAGGCAGAAAAACACCAATCAAATTTCATGACCAAATTTATTTTGAGATCACACATTTGTACCAAGCTTGCAAAGAATAAAGTGATGAACCTCAACAAGGAATTTCCTAATTTTTCTATTAAAGGACAAAACTGAAGCTTTTGATACCAAATTTAACCATGGCAGCCGAACGAAATTTATAACTAACCTTTCCCTGGATCTTCGGCAAAATTAATCCATGAATACGAGATTGCCAACTTTAATTATTAATTCACTAGCTCATGCAAACTACTGGGGTACCCTACCTGACTCTTTATCAGAACTGGAAAATTTCAAATTCTCATTTCCACTTTTAATTTAGCTGTCCTTGGTTCAATTTTCAAAGAAGTGAAAATTTTTTTTTTTTTCTGATCTGTGGCAGTCCAGTCACTATTAGCCACTGAATATGTCTGTATGCAGACATATAAACCTGCAGCAAGCCTGTGTGTCAGTTGACGGTTATGTTGGAAAAATACCACATCATCTAAGTGTATAAAACACAAATAACTGAATCTGGGAAGCAACCTATACATGGCAATTATATGCTGGTCCAGCTAGAGACTATCTTAAGGGGCATTTACACGACACGATTTTCCTCACGATTTGTCGTGCACGACAGTTGTGCGCGACAAATTCGTGGCACAAACAATTTGTTTAGGATTAAAGCAAGTTAGGCCTAGGCTAGACTGTACTCATCAACATTGCATTATAGTATGCATTATGTGCTACACAATAAACAAGTAGGACCAATGGCATCACTGCAGTGACCATCCACTTGCATTTCTTTCTTTAAGTTTGTGAGAATAACTTTTTTATCCTTTTATCTTGGTCCCAAGTCGTCTTGATAATAGTAACGAAAACTCCTACCTCCCTTCAGCCCATCGTCTTTTATGGCACATTTCTTCACGTCCTTGAGTCGCTAAATTCAGCCATTTTGTTGTCATTGGTCGCTAAACCATTCGGTGAAAATCGTGAAAAAAGTTGAATAGTGCTCAACTTTGCACGACAATCAAATCTTGTCGCGCGCGACAGGCGTTGAGCAAGATTCAATTCACACGCTGCGATCAAGTCGTGCCCAATTTTAAAAGAAATAGTGGACGATATTGTCGTGAACGATAATTCCTCACGAAAAGAGGAGAAGCCATTCACACGTACCGACAAAATCATACACGCAAGTCAGCTAAAAACAAACCGCAGACGATTTTTGTTGTGTCGTGTAAATGCGCCTTGAGGGAACTCAATTAACACATTAAAGATCGGAATGCCACTATATGTATAGATTCTAAAATAAAGAATTCATGCAGATATGAGACATATGCTGAAAACTTAAACGGGCCTCATGAGTTTTTGGAACCATACAGTGGCTGATATCTACACCTTAACCATGTGATATCCATGTGATAACCATGGAAGAATATTGGTTTACATGAAGTCCTCATCAAAGGTTAATATTTATCTACAACTGCATGACTGTGCTAATTCTTTTTACAATTGCAATCTAAGTATTGGTTGTGCATTCAATTGCACTTTGAGCACAATTAACAGACTATAATAGCTAATAATACCACACAAAGGTCAATGGTCAAACAAGGACATTTTGAAAACATGGATACAAGTACATTGAATATTATATGATAATGATATCATCATGAGCTGCAACAAGGATGAGCAAGAAATTGATTTTACAGGCAACAGTGATTTTTTTTTACAGCCAATCCACAGGCCGCACACTTACAGTAGGCTGTGCCTTGTCTGTGACAACAATGGAAATATCACTATATGGCTAAATAAACACACAAACGATCGTAAACGCTGACAGCCCAAATCAAACTATCAACCAGATTAACGGTTAGACAAATTTATTATTTTCCAGGTATCATGAACGCATGGACGAGATCGACTAAATATTTAAAGTATGCTATAAAATTTCATGCCTCCCAGTAACAGGATTCTGAGAAACCTTGTGGGCCACAGAAAATCTTCCTCTGCTTTTACATATTCGCCAAATGTGTGCAGATTAAATTCTAAGTAGTTTCCCCTGAATGGCACTTTAGATAGAAAGAACATTTTATAGCTAGGTGATTGAAATTTCATCACTTAATATAACAGGGTAGGTACATCTCAAGAAAAGCTGACATGGTCCACAAATGCATTACATTTAAAATTGCAAGTACTGCATATTAAATATATAATGTAAACACTGGCACAGCAGCATGAGAGCATTTTAATACGGAAACACAGATATTGCTGAACTGTTTGAAAGTTTTAGAACATTTTACGATTCAGAGGTGGAGAGGCCTAGCTGTTTGATTGCATATATTCCTCATGGAGCATTAAGTGTATCCAATGAAGCAAAAATGTTATACGATGTTCTGTGACTAGACACTCTAACTTCTTTAAGCAATCAATTTTTCCACGTAAAAAGCAAGAAGTTTATACTTAACATTGTGTACAATGGCAATAAGGGAGACCCACTAAAGGTATAAAGAATGATGGATGATATTTTCCATGTAAGTTTGGACATTTCTACTTTCGTTTTCTACCCTTATTTTGCAAGACATATCATTTACGCCCGAATCAGAATTGCATGCAATTTCTGTCAAAATTGTTTTACTTGGCCAGCAAATGTTGCTCGAAGGCTGATGACAACAAGATTCAATTGTATATCCACGATAACTGTGAGAAAGTCTAGGGCTGCATGTACATCGCTACTGGCAACAAGATGATTCGTGAACTACTGTCAGCAATCCCATCAGCTACCCCCATGGGATGACAAACAATGTATCAGTTGCACTCACAAATTTTGTTGGTAATTAGTTTTCTCCGATATATACACTTTTCACTGCTGTCAACCTGTCTTGGAAACTACATCAAGGCATGAATCTGTGTACATGCACCATGACTCAGGGTCATTAACCTATTCAGTTTTTATACACAACAACTATTTAGTTCAAGACACATTTCCCTTTGGTATTATTGTCCTCCAATGTCTTCTTACGTATTGGCTGATCATACAGTATATATATATATATAGATTCTTTTCTTTTCCATTCTGTAATTCTTTTTGTGGACGATATTTTTCGACCCCTCGGACACAAAAAAACGGAGAAGAAAAATCATGAGAGAAATTACATCGTTCATAGAATTTTGGTGAATGATGATTTAATTGAATTCATCTCCAACTTCACAGCTCAAGGATGTCTACGTTTGATGCTGGCAAGAGAAATTTAATATTGGTGTTTATTTCTTCTATCGTTTCTTTGTCCTTTCTTGAAGGATCTGGAATACCTTGAAAAGATTTGACTTTAAATGGCTTTCCAAAATGGGTTATAACAATTCGCCACAGGTATAATTGTCCTGGGTAGCCTGTTTGAATGTATGTCTTTCATTTCCGGAAATGCTAGTACTGTTTTACTTAAATTATTCAACAGACGAACTTGGCTGGGGGGGTACAAAAACTAAACGTCTAGCTGTAGCTTCCAGGATACACAGCCGGAAAGGATGATGATGCCTAAAAGTTCATTCTTTTTAACAAAATTAAGCATTACCGAAGGTCTGAACTATAAAGCTCAAACGAGCCAAAATAACCATCTTCATTAGTTGAATACATACAGTGAGCTGCCCCTCCACCAACTCCACATCCTCCCCTCCCCCTCCCCTGATAAGACTCCAAACCAGCTAGACGGGTGAAACGGGCACTCTTCATTTTTTATAATAATAAAACAAAGTATTGTATGTTTCTATGACCAATCCACTGTTTGCATTTAAGGCAGGAAGTTTCTCCCATCCCAATCCTCCTCATCCCCCCCCTCCCTCTCTCCTCATCATCACCTTCATCTCCCCTCGCCTCCTTTCCCCCTGCCTCTCATCGAATACTTCTAATCCACTCCTATCTGACAGAACCAAGCTTCCTTACACTCCACTTTGTGATGGGAAGTTATACTGAAATACCAACATAATTTAACCATATCATATTACAACACACATATCAATTTAAACTACACTTGCTTATGATAATACATATCCCTATACACCCAGTATACAGCTAGAATCTAGCTGTCTCTAAAAAATATTCACAATTTTTCTTATTATGTCATCTTTTGATAGATGTGGTGCCTTTAATCTCTCATCCAAGTCAGAAAATATGCACAAAAACCCTAAAATATAAAAACAGCTGTCGTTTCTTTCTCAGCAGACCACTGTTGCTTTGAGCTGAAAGTCTTAAAACAAAATTAATTGGAGCATTTTCTAAATTAAATGGGCTAAAGGCAAAATGATCCGTTTCTTTGTTTTTGTTCCCCTGTTTCTCTTCTTCTTTTATTTTTATGGCTGTGTTTCTTTAAGAGAAGGAAGACATTGGCAGTGACATGCATCAAAGATGAGAGGCCTGCAAGCACCAACAGATAATTTGATTTTGGATACTCATCAATAAACAAGGCAGCCAAAAATGTCATGATATAAACTTTATATGACAATGACAACCGTCTATATACTTGACTCAGACAAACATTAAAGAGTTAAATCAGCAAATACATCCAACAACCAAGTATCACATATATTTTGGCCATTCTGATTTAATGCTCATAATTAATAACTCTGACACCTCTTACACCTGCACTAGAAGGTGTTGATGATGATCATTCAGACATAGGCGTTCATATATGACATTGTGTGTCCATGTGTAAAAAAGTTCAAAGTATCCCTGTAATGATGTTATTAGAAGTGTGACAACTTTGTTAGTATACATATCAAATATGTTGATCCTATGAAATGAGCTTAATAAGGCTTTCATTGAGGAACTCGGATTGTATAAAACTGTTTTGAGATGATATGAGGGGAATTAATCAGATTTACATTTCACAAATTGCCATGTTTGCAAAGACATTTTCAATCAGACATCCCTTTTCACGTTATGGATGGTATAAAGTTGTTAACAACTTGGAACGGCATATTCCAAGTTTCAGTTACTTGTCCATGAACAAGTGATCTTGCAATTTGAGTCTTTAGTTTGAGCTGATAGGATTTATCGAAAGAATCGAATCCACATTTCACAATAAGTTACCGCCAGGTTTATCACAGAGCTCCCGACTGTACTGAAAAGTTGGTTTAGATTATCTGTCATACACGTTAGCAACAGTAGGATAACAATTGTTCTGTTAGGTAAAATGACCAAAAGACTATGCATGGTCAAAAGTGGCATAAAGTATTACCAGGGAGTATTACGCTAGAGCAGTTGGAGATGCCAGACTCTGAAGAAGAGTTTAGTTACTCACCCAAGGCTATTGAAACTAACTATAAAACTAGAACTGCATTTGCCTGCTGCAAAGATGCAGTATTGTAGAATGTGTGAAGTGCTTGCAGTGTTTGGAGGAACTTTTCGGTTGTTCTTGGTGTTATTTTTTGAGCTGACAACACACCAGGGAGTGTAGTCATGTAGGTATACCTACAAAGTAAGGGCGCTTGTGAGTGCCATGACAGGCTCAAAATAAGTTGCCTACACAGCTAGTCTCTGAAACTGCAAATGTACAGAGACTATATGAAACTTTAAGTTCCAATGTCCAGTCATGTAGGTATCATTCACTTGGCCAGTAATGCCAACTGATATTGTAGTGTGCACGCACACTACAATTAAAAGACTACTACTGACCCAATTACAGATGACAATAAATAAAGCAACAACCTGCCCACAGTACAGTGTAGTACACAGACACTTACGGAAAGGGAAGAGAAATGTTAGCTGCAGAAAGGTTAATGGCAATCTCATAGTCTCATAGACAACTAATTGAAACTGTGATGGATATTAAATACTTGGGAAACCCTGAAAAGGATATAGGTAATCGTTCTAAAACTGTAGAGTAAAATGATGGAGGTTGTTAATGGCACAGAAAATGACTGTAATAAATTTTAAGTGAAAACCCTTTCATTCTGCAAGAAATCCTTGTTAACTGTAATAAAGAGAAAAAATTCTCCTGCCTGCATTGTTGAAATAATAGTGCAGAAATATGGATGAAGCAAAAGGCATGCAGTATGTAGAAATGTTTCAGTGTTTAAACAAAGAAATAGACAGACAGACGTGTCTGCAGAAAGGCAGACAGACATGTAAGCAGACAGACATACAAATAGACATACATGTATGCAGACATACATGTATGCAGACATACATGTATGCTGACAGATAGAATAAGGTACATGGCATTCATATAGTCCACCTTCTATGTCAAGCTGACACTGACATACACAAATAGTGCTGATGTAAAAATTATGTAAAATGTATTCCCCTTTATATCAAAATGCAATTCATAAAGATATGCTTAAGGAAGGTGACCTTTGAATGTTCCTTGACATGTTTTAGGAGCAAACTTAAAACACATCTGTTCCGGGTTGCATTTAACTAACTGTTTTAGGGTGTGGTTGTGTTTTTGTAAAAGCGCCAATGCATATAGTTTCTATAGAAGTGAGCGCTATAGAATGTATATTATAGTTATAGGGGGGAGGATGGGGGAGGAATAGAAACAATGTTAATAAATCTGGATAAATTCCTGCATTATCTTGAATTCATATTTAACTATTTCCATGTACATATACTGACAAGTCACAAATCAACTTAAAAACACAGCATCATATATATAGACAAAACATTGCGAACAATCTTTCAAGACAAATGGAAAGTTCATCTCAACTGGATGGTCCATGTGGCTATATAAATCCTTTTCTTCACAATGTGAATGGTCATGGCATAATGATGTAACATACCAGCCTCACATGTACACTTGGTCTTTCTATATGGGGTTAATGCTTATTAATTACAAGCTGTTACACAATGTCTCATGTCCATGATTTATATATTGATAACAAACAACACAAACTGTTTTCAGAAGGACTAGTAACTTTTATGTCTCTATAAAGATTCATCAGAAGTCAGATTAAAATGTTAACAGCCAGTCTGTACAAGGAAAGTGAGACTTAAAGTGACACTGGAATAATAAACTAAAGAGATGATGGCCAGGTTAGACTGTATCTGGGATATATCCCTCGATCCAGTCGGCCAAACTGATTTCAAGACAAGTTTTCTCTTTTCATTTCAGAGCTGTGTAAGATGAATGGTACCCATACCCCGACTACACTAAGCAAGACAGAAAAAATGCTGTCACAAAAACCCTCCCAAATGAAAGGATAATTATTGATCAGTGCACAACAACTTCAGAATAGTATTTCCTACTTCCAAAACACCCCCAAATAAAGGTCTTGAAAAAGTCCAGTTCTGAATGAATTGACACTAAAGAAAAATCAAGCTCAAAACAAATGTCTTAAGCACATTGGGCGGTAGAATGAGAAGAGAGGGCATTGATCGGAGGGGTCCGGACAGTGTTAAAAAGGTGACCAGTTCATTCTAGTCACGGTAGAAAAAAGTGCTGAGGTAGTGAGGAGACAGGTTAGCGAGGATCGAAGTTAATGAAACAACTGCAAGAGACTATTTCGGCTGGTTACCACAGACATGTAGGTTACTATGACAACTAGCCACACCCACTGAGTTGGTACACTCAACTAAATCTTGTGGCTCATTTATGGACATCTTGGGTAGCACCATAACATCGGTACAGTTAATGTAAGAATGGCTTGATCCATTAGAACTACTACCTTTTACATTTTCTGCATTTACTTTTCTGAAGTTGCTCTTCTCTTTAATACCTCTTAATAAATCCTCTAAACCTAATTTTTGTAGAGTTTTTATTTAGTTTATATGCACCTGGGAAATCTAGAGTGGGAAATTATTTTACGAGAGTGTCGTTTTCTTTTTTATCTCTGAGAAAGACCTAAACAAACACGTGAAGGTTAGTTTTGTAAGCGAGAGCCTCGGGCGTAAGCCAGAACCTATCACTGACAGGGAAATTACACAGAATTCTTAAGAACTTGAGGAAAAAATCAGGCGAGGCCAGCTTCTTCTTTCTCATCAGAATGAATATTTTATGCCAAAATTAAATGCAATACGAAATTCCCTCAGAGGGGCCTTAATGGTATAAATTACAGGAAATTTAAGAATCAGGGGTTTGACTCAGTTTCAGGAATCACGCAAAGAAGATTTCTACACAAAGATGACAGTACAGAAAAATCAAACATATTCTGTACTGAGCAGTACTACAGTAATTTGGAACTTTCAAGACAAAATGTAGAGACAGGTAAGCAAAATAAATAAAAAGAGACCACTGAATGAAAATGAAAGACTGATGTTGTTTGCTTCAATTAGACGTTACCCAATTATGAAAAATAATATATAAATATGAAAGTTCAATGCATCATTTAAATGGTAGTCTCCATTTAAAAAGGTAATAAAAAAATAATAATAATAGTAATAATAATTCTAACTGAGCTCACAAGTTATACCTTGAAAACGAGAAAACAATAACCAAATTAAGAACAAATCCTATTATCCTAGATTTATACATTTAATGAATGTTGAGTATAATGTATCAATAACAACAATAGCTATAAAAACAAATTGCATTTGATTATATTTCTTATATCCTGAAAATCAATAGATCCTAATTTTTTTGCAAATACAATAACTTTGAAACACTGACAGGCTTATTTGTGCACTAAACCCAGTCCTGCACTCGAAAGATAATTCACAACACCGAACTGCTGCATTAAAAATAAAGATCTTTGTTTTTTTAACTGACACACGCAAACATTTCCTGCGAGAAAAAACACAGTTAACAAGGATTAATTGTAGACTATATACAGCAATAACACCCTTCATCTCACCATTGGAAACAAAATTCTCTTCCCCACTCAATAAGATTTTATCTTGACAACTACAGTAACATTGGTTTAACAGTCTTCACATGGGTAGAATATACCTCTAATCTGCATGCTTCGAAAAAATTAGAAGTTTATCCAGCCAAAAAACAAAATTCTGTATAATGTGACAGATACACACCAAAGAGGTAAAGGCTCTAAAATTGGTGGTATATATTGTCATGGCAACCTCGACTCTCAATCTCAATTGGATGTGAATACTACCCACCATGAATTAATCATGTAGTGCATATCTTCCAGTTGTAAGGCAAAATTGATTTCAATCACACACAAAGCAGCAGCGGTAGAAGTCAATGGGTACTTCTTTCTGATTGGTTCATATCCTTGCTTAACTACTGAATTATTCATGAACTGTCTCTCAGGAGAATCAACCTGATCGTTTTTGGTGTCAATGAAAGCAGTGCTCCAAGTGAGAGGACCTTATCTCTTTGTGAGAGTTTGTTGGACTAAGCTTTACTGGAATTAATTGGAGTTTTATACCACAGTAAGTCTCCGTTGTTCATTGTAACCAGTGACTTGCACTAAAAAGGACTAAAAAAAAAAGTCACGAGGAATAACAAGGGATTTCTAAAGGATTACTGAACAAGCAGTCTGTATGGTTTCTTTTTAAAAAGTAGGATTTAATATTGCACTTGTGAGAAATATTAAAAAAAACAAATTCTTCTTCCACATGAGGTAAGTGCTTATTGCATGTTAGAATTAAAACATTAAATAACAGTGAAACACACTTATAATCAAGTAGGAATTAAAACCCACCATGCCTGTTTTATTATTGCTAGACAATCATGAGCTAATATGCACGATACGTTGTATTAAAATGATTCTCTAATATTGCTTTTTATATGTAAAGTCTGGTCTATTTTGGTTTTAATGAATGAAACCTACATGACACCATTGACTATCAAAGGGACACAAGTTCTAAGTAAGTGACAGCTACTGTTTTCTTTTCTGCAAATTTCCTCGTAGTTTGCAAATATTGTAATTAAATTAATAGCAAGCTCAAAATCATTAACGTCACAGCTTTTGAGCCAACCTTGATATACTTTTACCGCGACAAAACAATAGTAATCTTAAACATACTAAAAGCTACACTGTATGCAATTCTAGCACTCATTTTCATGTAATACAGTCTAGTAACAATACAGAAATATTGATAAGTTAAAATTATATAAAAATTGTTTTTTTATATATATACATAGATATATAAATATTTATGGAATAGGCTATATTTTTTGTCACCCATATTCCAGACTTTTACTCTGCCCCATGAATAGAATTTCACTGCATGCATGAGAATCCTGCACATCGGTGTGAATACACTACAGCGGTGTTTAGTTGTTAAAATTCACAGCATGTGAATAGAGAAGACGTGTATTTTATGAAAGTAAAAGACCTTCTATTGAAGGGTATATCAAATTCTGTATATATATATCAGATAATTTTTTACCATTAATCTGATTGGCAATGAAACCAAATTAAATCTCTGTGTGATATGTTGCAATATATATTTCATTCTAAAAGGAATAGAGGAATACGTTTTCCTTTCATGTTACACAAAAATTATGGGGATAAAAATGGATGAGAAAGTGAATTTGATGGAGGATGTCTGTAATAAACAATATTTTAAGATATCACTGGGAAATTTTACATACTTTTAACGATACTGGTAAACAGATAAATACCACAGCAAATTAGCAATTCACGAATTTGTTACAGGGCTGTACTAGCAAGCTAATAGCAATATTCTTGGGACATTGAATTACATCCTAAACGTCTCCATATATGCAGATTGTCTCTCCTGCGTACCTTTGTTGGCAAAATTGACCAACATATCCAATGGTTCTTCCTGATGTTATGAGAGGGTACATTTAACTTGTATAGGAGTTTGGGGGCAATTGACACATAGTCGGTATCTAGAGTTAATTTCTACAATGCACCTGCATATTATTCCATCTCAAATATTTGTCTAACATAGACAATACTTGAAACAACCTTGTTGGCATTACATTTTTTGTAAGACTATATAAAGACAAACATATAGGCATTCAGTGGTTTGATTGCATGCAATATTAATACAACATCTATGAATCAGCTACAGCTGTACCTTCAGGTAACTGCAGCACTGTAAAAAGATTGGGCTAAATTAATAAATCTGTGAATAAACTAATCTGGGAATTAATTTTTGTAGAAAATTACAGATTAAAGATTTCTGAGTCACGTATAATTAACTAGGTACCAGTTGTGTAATTACATACACTGGGTGTCTGTTCACATGCCTTCCATGTATGTTGCAGGAATGACAACCCAACATGCCTTAAAAATCTATTTCTATCAATAATCAATAATCATCACTTATTTAAACAAATTTGAGCCCTTCTTTCGATAAGCAATATTTGCCTAGTCCTTTACCTATAAAAGACAAAGCCCATGTCATGCTAGCTGCCCCAGCACTCCCATCCCCAATCCCCCCCCCCCCCCTTGCCTCCACCTCTCCAGGCTGTGGTCCTACCTCCCACAGCTGATATTTATGGGTTGTCTTTTGTCCTATGGTCTCAGATAAGTAACGTTCTTGTCGGACAAGCAAATGATCCAGATCCTGTTCCATATAATCGCACAGGAAAGCTCCCGTTGTACAATCAGCGTTCATATTAAAACAGCAGAAACCTTCAGGGAAAGATCACTGCATGGTATCACAAGTGCTGTAGTTCTGTGAATACTACCACATTAATATACATTGTAAATGCAAATATTATACAAACATTGTATCAAAGTAATTTACATCACTACAGTAAACTTGGCAAGCCACACAGTGCGGTTCCAAAAGAAATTTCCAATAATATCGAGCTAGACATGTAACAGATTATGTGATATTTTATCAAACATACATCAGCTATTGCGTGTGCCTTATACTGCTGTTGTCAATATTGCAAGACAGATGGTAGTCTAACCATGTTGCACTACTTCTTCTTCTAAGCAACAGGTGACCTGGTATTTCCCACTAATTTGATAGTAAAAAAGTTTCCTTAATTTAATAACCAAAAAAATATGATTTGAAACAGATTTTTATGAATGGGACTCTCTTTTTTATTGCTCGGCATCCAAATTTCTTACCTCGGAAAAATGATCACTCTGAGATGATGTGATTGAATATCCCATACACAAATAATATAGTCTGTAATAAATGGCCTGTACGGTACCCTCATGTAAACATACTATGTCTTAATTGCATGCTTTTTATCTAGTGCAATATAATATACTGCAGCCAGCATGTGAAAGCGATACTCCTCGAAATTAGGAAATTGTTGACGCTATGCAACTTTTTTCAAGCAGGGGGGAAAGGGACGCAAAAATTTGATCCGTAGGAGACGAGCAACTCTCATAAAAACATGGAATGCAAGTTATAAATTCTGAATATCAAAATCTGTAGGTTCCGCAGACATGCACGCAGCGAGCCGCTCGATCGTTGTTCCGAAACCGAGAAGCTATGACGTGAAGAAATTGACGGTCTCGGTCGCAGAAATTCCCAGGGCATTTTCTGATTGCTACTTAATGTGTCTTTACACATCTAAGCCTTGGAAAAAGGAAAATCCGATCAACAATGAGATATTTTAATCTTCCCCGTGGAATATGAATCAGGCTTTCTGGAGGGTAAGGTGTGAAGGTTCCTCTGAAGTGAACGAATCTATTTAGAATGGTGAATGAGACGTCTAGGGACCGGTGTCTGGATTAATGTTACAGACTTACTTTAAGAGAATGTCAAAAGGAGGCAAAAGTGTGCACTAATTGGTTTCATGACAGACAGCTTTATGCTTTCCAAAATAGGTGAATACAATATAAGGCACTTTTAAATAACAGTTTCTGAGAAATGGCACAAACTATAAATACATTTACATTTTAATATGATTTTATACAGGTCTGGTAGCTCTACAAAATGATATATCTCAAAATCTCAAGACAGCAATATCTCACGAATGAAAGATCTATATTCAAAGTACGGTAGTTAATAAATGTAATCATGATATTAACGAATGTGAGTGCATTCATGCATGAATCCAATTTATGTTACCAAGGTATGTTAATTGATAATAATTGTGACAATAATTGTTGTTTGGATCAACTTGCACAGTCACAGTCAAATAATTCATACTTTTATCGGACAAATCCTACATCTGTCATGAAACTTGTTATTGACAAAATTGTAAGAAACTGAATAAACAACAACATGTATCCATAATGTTAATTATGTGTCTATTCTATTGTAGTTGACATATAGCCTGTAAAATTGGAAGTGTAACAAATAAAAAGAAAATCTCAATATTTCCACTTTATCATTAGGGAAAGAAGTTGGAGGCAATGTTTTGTTTGCAACGAAGCAAAATATCAAACAAATCAATAGGAAGATAAAGGCATTCTTCCTATGAGGCCCTACCTTCAAAACTTAAATAACTTTCAAAACTTAAATTATTACGCCCTATCTTCAAAAATTAAATTTGATTGAAGGAATGCATAGATGTCTTATACATTCCATACCGCCAAACTGGTCCTTAGCAAATTAAGATGAAATCAATACAATAAGTACCTAGACTATTCCAACATCTTAACTTTCCTCTCCCTCCTAACCCTCAACCCCCCCCCCCATCTCCACAGACACACAGTGCCTTCTTTTCATCTCCATTTTTCCATATTAACCAGTTCTTTTATGTCCACATGTAATGATTTTAACATGTCAATTACAACAAGCTAGATTGCTAAGGGAATGCAGTGTATTACCAAGAGTTATACATTCATCTTCTTTAGATGAACATTACATGGTTTTTTGTATATATGTATAGTGAGGGGAAGAAAACCTTGTGTCATACAAGACCAAAGACAAACTAAGAAGCTTTTTTTTGTGTTGAAATTGGTAAATCTGTGATCTACTTCATGAATAACAAAATCTGGTAACAATCCTAGTGTTCATCGGCTTCCCTGGTCAATTTATTTTTCAAATAATGAAATATACATTTGAAGTTTCCAATTTGCATACTATGGAAAAGTGTCTGAAAGTTAACACATTCAATTAAAATGAGGAATTACTCGCAAATTAACTTGCACACTTGGTGGAAAATTGAGGGTATGGCTTCTCATTATTCAATAACAATCTTTAATATTTTGAATAATATTAGATTCACAGACATGTATGTTAAGTGAATTTGTGAACCAACATTTCAAAGAGTTACTGTATAAATGGCAGAGAAAGCAAATAGTCCATTTCAGATTATATCTGGGCAACCTTATAATGTAATCTAAATCATGGAACTGCATAATTCCTGTTTATTTTTTAAATTTGAATAATACACAACTCTTGTGAATGGGATATAAACATAATCATAGGAGCCCAATTTGAGTTGGGGGGGTGTAACAACTTGCCCCAAAAATATAACCAACATTTTTCGGGCATTCCGTAGCAGCTTTTACACATGTATCTCTTTGCTGAATTGTTACAGACAGCGGTGCTAGTCAAGTCGCCTATACAGTACATGTATATGATTCGTCTCGACAACTATGAAAAAGCTTTATACATATTTCGGTATAACTTCTTGTTAAGCATTAACTACACACATGCATGTAGTAAAAAACATAAGTAAAGCTCCAGAGCCCTGTCTGTGCGTATTAGAGGTACCCCTGCTTCATGCTGTCACTATGAACAAATTATCACACATTCAAAATTTATTCGAGCCAGACCACCCTCTAAATAAAAACTTTAGAGACCAGTGAAGTTTGTACAAGCTTTATTAAACTCATCATGGTTCAGATGAAGTTGACACATGTTGTTTTTCTTTGTATGAGGCACTGAATAACTGTAGGGTTGTTAATATAAATAACATTGCATAGGCTTATTGAAAAAAATGTATAACAAAGGGATACATACAATGAGCATCATTGAGCAAGTGATTTCTCGCCCGTAACCTCCCCCCCCTCCCCCACCCCACTCCCACGCTCCAACCCTCCCAGTAACGTCCCTCTTTGGTATATATGGACTTGAGTTGTCATATGTAGGCCAAGCCATCACTCTTTGAAAGATCTAGTGGATGAATTGACAGCTGCAGCATGTAATTTACCATTCATTCCAAAGACAATGTCTTGCAGTGTTCACTGAGAGAAACCAATAACACGAAGGTGAGCATACATCCATGTCGATTAAACCATTCCTGTCGACCATGCATGATGCGTAAATACATGACCTGTGTCCTACATATCTTCAAATCCATGTACACTATTTATAATGTAAATGGTTATTAAAAGGTATATATACTACATTGACATGAAAGTCACCATTAAGCAATGGGAGACTGACACTTACATGTATGAAAGTCACCATTAAGCAATGGGAGACTGACACTTACATGTATTTTTCCTTCAAATTATACCTTAGAAACTATTTTATTATTTAGACCACATGAA
>KN887804.1:18628-32951 GCA_000934455.1 Apostichopus parvimensis | reverse complement strand
TTATAAGAAGCCTTTAAATGATCGCCTCATCACTCAGGTTATACGAAGCCTTGAAATTACGGTCTCATCACTCAGGTTATACGAAGCCTAGAAACTATCGCCTCATCACTCAGGTTATACGCAGCCTAGAAATGATCGCCTCATCACTCAGGTTATACGAAGCCTAGAAATTACCGCCTCATCACTCAGGTTATACGAAGCCTAGAAAGTATCGCCTCATCACTCAGGTCATACGAAGCCTAGAAAGTATCGCCTCATCACTCAGGTTATACGAAGCCTTTAAAGTATCGCGTCATCACTCAGGTCATATACGAAGTGTTTAAACTATCGCCTCCTCACTCAGGTTATACGAAGCCTAGAAATTAACACCTCATCACTCAGGTCATACGAAGTGTCTAAATTATCGCCTCATCACTCAGGTTATACGAAGCCTAGAAATTATCGCCTCATCACTCAGGTTATATACGCAGCCTAGAAATGATCGCCTCATCACTCAGGTTATACGAAGCCTAGAAATTACCGCCTTATCCCTCTGGTTATACGAAGCCTAGAAAGTATCGCCTCATCACTCAGGTCATACGAAACCTAGAAAGTATCGCCTCATCACTCAGGTTATACGAAGCCTAGAAAGTATCGCCTCATCACTCAGGTCATATACGAAGTGTTTAAACTATCGCCTCCTCACTCAGGTTATACGAAGCCTAGAAATTAACACCTCATCACTCAGGTTATACGAAGCGTTTAAATTATCGCCTCATCACTCAGGTTATACGAAGCCTTTAAATTATCGCCTCCTCCCTCAGGTCATACGAAGTCTTTAAAGTATCGCCTTATCACTCAGGTTATACGAAGCCTAGAAATTATAACTCTATCACTCAGGTATAATACGAAGTGTTTAAACTATCGCCTCATCACTCAGGTTATACGAAGCCTAGAAATTATCGCCTCATCACTCAGGTTATACGAAGCCTTTATAGTATCGCTTCATCACTAAGGTTATGCGAAGCGTAGCATTTATTGCCTCATCACTTAGGTTATACGAAGCTTATAAATTATCCCCTCATCACTCAGGTTATACGAAGCGTAGAAAATATCGCCTAATCACTCAGGTTATACGAAGCCTAGAAATGATCGCCTCATTACTTAGGTTATACGAAGTCTTTAAGTTATCGCTTCATGAATCAGGTTATACGAATCCTAGAAACTATCGCCTCATCACTCAGGTTATACGAAGTCTTTAAATTGCCGCCTTGTCATTTAGGTTATACGAAGCCTTTACATTTTTAGCCATATCACTCAGGTTATACGAAGCCTTTAAAGTAACACCACATCAACCAGGTTATACGAAACCTTGAAATTTGTTCACCCTTAATAACGATTAAAAAGTTCAATTTCATTTAGAATAATCTATTCCATTTACTCCTGAAGTAATATTGACTCATTATATTTTTTATGTAAGCCACTTATTCATCTGCCCGATTACGTAACATATGCTTTCATTTCTCCGACTCTTCTAATTGTTACGATCCCAGATGCGCTCACGCGCTCTACATAACTGGAACTCGCCAACAAAGTATTTCTGCGGACTCATGAATATTCATAGCTTACTGGAACATTCCTTAACACTCCGGGTATATAAGCCGCAGACGCCCGATTGAGCGCCCTCTCCGTTTTCTCCGTTCGTTCCGTTAAGAGGTTGTCGCCACACCTCTGATGGTTACTTGGCTTTGATTACTGTGCCCATATTAAACACAGTATATATTTAACTCTATACTTTTGTCGGAACTCCGACCTACTACTCTCTAATGGATTCTCGTCGCTCTACCTGAACTTTCTCTACAACCAGCCGAACTACTTCAACCATTCTAAAGCAAACCAGGACACTATCCGCCTAGCACTAAGGTAACTCCAGAAACTAAGCAGAAACTCTCCCCTCGGCTCTCCCAGGTCCAGAAAGACGTTAAGTGAATTAAGAAACTGTAATTATGTATTATGTTCCTATTTATTCTTTGTTCTGCCATGTAAATAGCTAATTAAATGCTGTAAACTTACTTTCATCCTTGTGTTCTCCATTTTATGCCACGTGATCTGTTCTCCACATTGAGTATGAGAACGGTCACGTAACAATATCAATATTTGAAACAATAATTGGGGACACAAATTTTCCAAATTTGATGAAGACATCACTTGGGCAGAAGTATGTATGCGCACCGAAAGAAATTATTATGGCGAGAGCACTGAGAACTAAGCAAACATTATATAATACAAATTTCAGTTACAATATTAAATAACTTATGTTCACATACCATCTGCAATCGCTTCTGGGAATAAGGGACGCCGTTTGTGTTAAAAAGACTTACTTTAAACAACCATATCCAGAGATGGAACATGATCTTTGAATTTGATGGAGGGGATGAGGGGGAAGGGAGTTATGTGTTATTTCATGTGATTGTCACAATGTCCTCTACCGGAATAGCATTTTAAGCGGTGGCGCTCTTTGAATAAATGAAATGACATTAAAGAAATGATGTATCGCCGTGATAACACCTAAAAAAAACATAAGATTATTTAACCCGGGTTATGTTGTTGTCTATATGCTAAAGAGTAGTTAATGCAGTCCCTTGATGGTAACACAGGTTGTTGCGAAATTCACTCTTCCAAGAAAAAGCTTATTATAAATTTCAATTGGCCAGAACGTGCCCCTCTTCCGGTTTTGTGACAATCCTATACAGCACTCATTTTTATAATTACAAGACCTTTTCACTCATCCCTGTACCATTGGACCCCCCCCCCCACTTGCTTCTCTCCCTTTCAGTCAGAGGGTTCAGGAATTCACCCTATATTAGAACGCCATCATCTATCATTCTTGAAGAACTTTAACATTTTGGGGGCGGAGATGGAGGGATCGGGTAGTGTGGATAAAAGTAGTGCATGGAAATAAGCACACGTTGGGGAACATGGGGGCACCAAATATGTTGTAATAATATATCTAGTAGCAAGATGAAAATTGTTTTCATATCTTCCACGATAATATTATAGGTACAATGAAACGGGCACACAGAGAAATGAACACAAGATAACTCTAGTTTTTGTGATTCACTCTCTTATTACCGTGAAACTTCAGAATTATGAATGAAATATAATAAACAGTAGTGATGCACAGTTTAACCGAAAAAGTATATCTGAAGTCGAACGGAACTTAAAGTTATTTGTTTTAACAAGTGCATTGAAACTAATAGCTTAATACATGAATATCAAAAGGAACACAAACATAAGTAAAACATCTCTAAATATATTGTTTTAATAGACAATGTAATGCTTTGCTGATGATTATACGACTAAGTTAAATTCTACACGAAAAAGCCAACACGAGGGCTATCAAGTTTGCTCAAACACAGTCGACTTTCTTTGACACTCAATAGCGGCGAAAGAAGATTTTCTGGAGGGCTACCAAATTTGAAGAATTGTAAATTTGATTTTTCAAATCCCCAAACTCCATCTAAAACTTTCATCAACGGCCCCCTCTCTGCATAACACGTATTCATTTGAGATTAACAGATTAACAAGATTAACAGGCAAATGTAATTTACCAAAAAGGTAAAACTTTGACTTTTCAGTTTGTCACAAGAGTGAAGGGGATGGTGAACACACATCCCTCCTGTAATCCCTGTACAATCCCTGCCCCTTTGTGACCAGATGTCAAACCGTTTGGGTTTGTGATCATTACCAAATGACATTTCTTCGATCTCAAATTCATTAACGAAGAAAATTAAAACAGGTCAATTTACCTTATCTCAATTCAAGATAATGAAAGCGTAGTAAGTAATACATGGAAAAGATTGTAGGCCTTTACTATATATCTCCTAATATTAACTTTCTACAAAGCAACATATGTACAACACGTACCAAGTATCGTGGCGGTTGTGGTGGTTCTGTTACATGCACGAAAAAAAGTCACGTATTACACACAACGTACTTCTTAACATTATTATCATTATACGAAAATTAAAAATATGGATTACAACTTAGCTGTTTTGAACGTTATATTAAAAGTTTTGGAACTTGTAACTTTTAATAAAAATTGAATTAAGAAATGTACATTTGATTGTTGTTTCATTTGATGAAAATATGATTACATGATCCCAGTACAATACATAACATAATAATTAATTATCAATAGTAAATATATACAGAAAATAGAAGTTATTGCCGTTTAGTCAAATGCAATATTTGAGAAAAAATTACAGAAAAGCTTAAAACACAGTAGCATAAGAAACTGTCGGACAATCGACAATCCAAACAGCTAACATCATAACAGAACAACAGACCGACAGATAGATACAATGGATATTTTGTTAAGAATGCTTTAATATCATCCGCCGATTGAAACTTTCTTTGACTTCTTGTACATAAAATGAACATAGAAAAAGGAGGTTTAGGGCCCGTGGTCAATAAGGAAGTCAGGAAATTTTGGGATAAAGAATAATGATTTGCGTTACATACTATACATGAGGAAATATGAAGGCTTCAAAAGGAGGGCCGGCGGGTTACGTTCTCGGGCTCTCCCGCGTCCTGGAAGCCCGTAAACGTGATCTATACATGAATATTCTTTATGGTTATGACTTATATGTCGGGTATTTACATGATCCCAGTACAGTCCATTAGCATTATAATCAATTTATCGGTAGTAAATATATACAGAAAATTAACTAGTTTCCGTTTATTAATAACGCAATATTTGGGAAAAATTTACGGAAAATCTTAAAACTGTTTTGAACAATATGCTAAAAGTTTTGGAACGTGTAACTTTTAATATAAACTAAAAGAGGAAAAATTGAATAAAATATGTAAATTTGTTAGTTGTTTCATTTGACAAAAATTGGGTAATTTCATGATCCCAGTACAGTGCATTAGCATAATAATGAATTTATCGGTAATTGATATATACAGAAAATGAAACTAATTTTCGGTTGATTCAAATTGAGGAACATTTACGGAAGACCTAAAACTCAGTAGCATAAGAGGCCTGCTTCGGACAATCGACAGAACAACAAACGGATAGATATAATTCACATGTTGTTAAGAATGCTTTAATATTCATCCGCCGATTGAAACTTTCTTGGTATTCTTGTACATAAAATAAAATAGAAACAGAGGGTTAGTGCCGGGTCCGTGGTCAATAAGGGGGCCAGGGAAGTATGGGATAAAGAAAAATATATTCGCATCTAATAATATTCTTGAAGAAATATGAAGGCTTCAAAGAGAGGGCCGGTGGGTCACGTTCCCGGGCCCGTCCGCGCCATGGAAGCCCGTAAGCGTGATGAATATTCTCTATGATTATGACTTATAAATGACAATTTTAAATTTACTCTGTATATTGAAAAATGAAATTGAGAATTTTGTAGCGATAGATTCATAACTTGTAGTTATAAACTTACACCATCCCCTCCATGTTTGTTGTTCTGAAAATGGCAAAATTATATTGTTTTTAAAGTATCCGAATGCATCAGTATGTTTCACTAGCAAACCAGATAAATTATGGTTTGAGTATATTTTATGTATTAATTATCGTATTACTTGAAGCAGTGTATTCGTGATTCGTCTCACTGTTGATATAGGGCAACTATTTATTTATTACAAAGTTTAGATATATCTTTTGTCATTGATTTTTTTGTCGCGATAATTGTATCGGAATCGAAAAGAAAACATCAATAAAAGTAACAGGTATTTTGAAAAGAATGTGCGTAAGCAAATGAGCTACTGCGTTGTGTTGAAAGTTCACGGAATTTATGATGTGTTTTCTTTATATCATAAACCTCCACAGTTATTCAAAACTGAAATTGAGTGAGTCGTACAATATGTAATTTCCAGCTGTGTTTTTATTAATAATATGTACACTTAATGGCTGAAGTAAATTAATCGCGTTCCCATCTTTTGATATTATATTTTACAGCTATGACTTCGTTTCTACTATGTATAATTTATGACTGAACTACTTCGGATTCATCATCTGACGAGCTTTCAGATTCATCATCCGAGGGACTATTAGAACTCGCAGAATCTGCTTCTGTGCTCTCCTCAGAATCTGAATCATCCTCTTCATCTGCAACAAGCTTCTGTTCGTCATTATCGTCCTTAGTGTGTTGGTTTTGATTGGTTCTCATCTCCGTCTTTAATTGTTTATCATCGATTAAGCTTTGTAAAGCTTCTGCTCTTGTAATATTTGACCAGCTGTCAGGGAACTCTAAATCATAGTCAAAAGAGTATACGTCCATATACTGTACAAACACCCATTGCCAGAATAGTTTACCAGGATCATTTTGAGAGGGTCGAATATCCCAGTCTGGGTAATACTGTTTGTAATTTTTACAATGGAATTCTTCACCAGTTATCGTACACATTGCATCAGGAAGTAGGATGGATGAAGAGCAATCCTCTAATACCAGCCTATTAGTACCAGGGTATTTTTCTCTTGCCATTCCTCTAGGACGATGTAAATGAGAAGAATGTACTGTATGACTCTTCATAATATTATCACAGAACATACCACACATTGGACAGGTTTCCTCACAAACATTCGATAGTCCTGCTGCTATTTTCAAGGATGAGTGGTCTAATTCCGGAGAGTCGTCTTCCTCCCGTAGATTCCATTTATTTATAAGCTCTTTTAAATGACTAGAGACTTCCAGAGGACAAGGATTATCATAGATTTCGTTTGTACGTCGCACCGACGAGTCTATATCAAATGTCTCTAACAGACGATCAATCCAGTCTTGATATGAGTCATTGCGATCTAAATTGTTCTTCATTTTGGTCAGATCGTCGCGGACAGTTACAAGAAATCTACCAAATTCTTCCATTTCTGTTTCATAATTGTATGTTGGTATTAAGTACTCGCAGTAGTCACGAGACCATGCCATGATGTCGCACATAGATGGATAAAATAAATCACCACCCCATTCATGCTCAATCGCGTTTCGACTTTCGTATTCTAAGACGTCCCAAGGTAAACTCAATCGTTTAGTAAATTCACTGTAATCAAAATTCTTTATAAAATGTTCATATTTTTTTCTTAATTCTCTTCTAATGTAGTAATAAAGGACCTCTGATATGTTGTATTCTACGTTACTGTGGATTAGGAAACTACCAAATGTTTTTCTCACTATTTCATTTTCCCGGTCAAAAAAATTACTGTAATTATCATCACTAACCTCTGTATACTTAAAAACCTCATTAAATGCCCTACCACATAAGTGCATAAGTCCTTTTGCAATTAAACTATTTGGTAGTTTTATGTCACCTTCTGTCTTTTTCGAAAGATTTTTAAGTGTTTTTCGCACTAGCAATTGAAAAACATTTCTATCAAAATGCTTTCTAGATTGACCCTTGAGCTCATTTATCGATGATTCAATAGTTTGTTTCATGGCATTGATAGCTTTCTGTTTTTCATATTGAATTGTTTTATTTTCCGGCGTTTTGATTTCTCTTTCACTAGCGCCTTTGTCTTCTTTGAGAGTAGAAACTCTATTTTTAATCCAAGCCTTGACCTGCTTATCGTTGATGTATTTTGAACAATCTGATAACTCGATGTGTTTTTCTATTCCTCCTTCCTTTGATAATAAATTATGGATGTCGCTCCCTATAGCCATATCTCGTGTCATTCTTAACAATAACTTATCACATAACGTTATAATATCAGACGGCGAGATTTGGATTTGTGTGATACCACTCTCTTGTTTGATTTCTTTCGTCCATTTTTTCCACAAATCATCCAGTTCATGTTTATATCTGCTATTTATATACACGCTATGGATGTTATGTATGTATTCTCCGAATGTATTTGCATGCGGCAATTCTTCAGTAACTGCCGTTGTACTTGCTACTTCTTTGACGTCAGTAATCATTCTCATCAACCATTTTGGTCCCAGATTTGGCAAATTATATTCAAGTTTCGTAATCTCGTATTCTTCCGTTATCCTTTGTTGTGCCTGTTGTCTTGCATCTTTCACTGCAATATGAACATCCTCCAGGAATCCTTGTTTATGTCTAGAAATCATGCTCTTGCGAGGATGGTCTAAAACGTACTTTTCTACTAAATCTCTCAGTCGTTCGCTTTGCCTTTCGACTTCGTCTTCTACAGGTGTTATCAGTGACTCAACACTGTTACCTTTTTCTACTGCAGTTTTGACGTCGCGAAGGCAGCCATTAGATTTATTCATTATTGCTTGTCTCATTTGCACTATCCATTCATTATAACAGAGGCAAAACTGATTGTAATCTACAGCTTTGACACTGTCCTTAAAACTGAATATGAAGTTTTCCTCATTGACGGCGCTCCATACATCTCTCACACGGTCTGTGAATGTAGATAACGTTAAATCTGGAGAGACTTTTTTATTTCTCATATCTCGTAAGAGACCTTCTCTTATTTTGAAAACTTTCTCACCGTACATATGGTTCGGGGGTGCCATTCCTCCTTGCCATAAATTTGGCACGAACTGTAAATCTTCGTCAAACTTTAAATCTACCACATCAGAGAATTCCTTATAACGACCCTCCAAGCCTTCCTCTTCTGCAGCAAAATTTGTTGCCTCATCGAGCTTTTGCTTGATCTTGTATGTATTCGTTTTGTTTCTGTCTGCTGCTGTTAGATCAGACACACGCTGTTGAATTATCATACATCTACACTCTAAATCAACTTCCTTCATTCGCATTAGCGCATGCGCAGCTATTTGTAGAATGCCTGCAACATCATCACCGATGTTTTCACCACTTATGTTGAAAATCGTAACATTTGCAATACTTAGTGCAAACGTTACCAATCTGTTGTCAAATGTATGGTCATCATGCTCTATAGATCGCAAACCTTCTGTGTCTACCACGATCAAGAACCGAAACCCTAAATTCTCCGCCAGTTTCTCATCTATTTTGAGAAATCTAATGAAAAGACCTCGAGTACAACGACCTGCGCGAACCGGGAAGCGTAAACCGAACATGCTGTTAAGTAACGTAGACTTTCCACTTTGAACCCCAATAACACTGAGAACCAACACCTTGGGATTATTGAGTTTTAATCTAAGGGCGTCAAGCACGGCGGTAACCCATGTTATAGGTACGTATTCGGTATCACCATCCATTAATTCGAATGAATGCCTTTGTAAGATTAGTTCAGCAGCTATAGATGGATACAGTGGAAACCATGTACTGTCAATCAAATTCAGCTCTTCGCGACGAGCGGACATGTAGGCTTCAAACTGCTGGCCAATTTCTCTCAAGAAATGTTCACAGCCTAAATTTCTGACTCTTAAACGTTTGTAAACTGTCTTGCATTCTGTGCGTAATGTTTCAACCGTTTCGCGATCTCTTTGCTGATTCTCTCTTTGTCGGTTTGACATATTTTCACACTTGTCACCATCATCATTCAGTATCATCTGCTCTAAGCTCTGTTCGAGTTGACATAGTTGGTTCATATCTTCGTCCGTGCTTTTGCTTACCATCTGGAAAATGTTGTCTTGTAATAATCTCAAGAAATATTTAACAAAGCTTTTTTCCCCCTCTTGTTTCTTTAATGAATTAATGTAATGTTTTACAGATTGTGACAGTGGGCACTGCAGCTGCTGCTTCCGATTTGTATTTATATCAGCATCTCGTTGCGACTTCTTTTGTTCAAACGTCGTTTCATCTTCAGTATCAAAAGTAAAACGATCTTTGTAAAGTTTAGCGATTTTTCGCCACAACTTTTGCATGTGAAAGTTGTCGTCTTTAAACTTTAGGATATCATGATTAAAAGCACCCTCAAATATACTGGCTACGACTGCTTTTGCTTTTTTAATGTCTGGATTGTTCTCATCTATCTCGACATTTTCTGGGGAAAAATCCCCTAAGGAAGAATTTTTTGATTCACTTTGATCATTGATATGTGCAATGTGTTCACAAAGTTTTGCGCTGAGAGATTCCAATTGGAATTTTTTGACAAACACCCAATTGTTTTTAATGTGAAGTTTACCTGAAGAACCCTCCTGTTCCCTCACTGAAATAAACAGAGTACGAGAGCTGTTTTGTTTAATTTCTTGAATAACATCAGAGAATTGTTTCCGTTCGTCAGTTGGGATAATAGCTACTGTTAAATTTGCTACTTTACATGCAAATTTCCTTTGTGTAGGATAGTTTATGCAATCACCACGTAAGTTGAAAAATGCCATAACATCCTTGAAAGTTTCATTTTGACTACCAGAAGTGGGAAGAAACCACACACCTTCAATTGAACCAAGAGAAAATCTTGACTTTACATTTTCCTGATCTTTAGTCAAGAAATAAGGATGACAACCAAATCCTTGACATGGCCCTAACATATGATTTAGCAACTGAGATTTTGATAATCCAATATTTCCGATTCTGAGAAAAGAAACTGTAAAGATTTTATGACAAAATATAGGTTGTTCAATCGAAAATGAATCATGTCTTCCCTTCCATTTCTTCATAATTGTTCTACAAGCCCATTTCAGAAATATTGGCCGTTTTCTCCATCTGATACCTGAAATAAGTATGGGAACTGCTAACTGGCAGGCTGACATTTTTTCAAGAATATCTTGTCGAAGGAAATCATCAGCACATTGTAGAACACAAAAGATGAAGTCTCGCATACTGCATTGTATCCTGGGATGAGAAGTGAGGCTTAGAGATAACCCTGCTCGATAGTCGAGGCAAGTAATCTTCTGCCAAAACGAATACACAATATCAGAAGAATCTGCATCACATCTTATCTTAAGAAATTCTGCTAAACGAAGTTTAGAAGGGAACTTCCCTTCCAGACCAAACCCCTCCAGGGTATCTTCGAAGGATTCGGTCTTGCTAGTGTCGTCATCTGCATCATCAGATTCCGGTTCAGATGGGAAGACTGTTCTCTCATCTGAAATAAACACAATAACCACGGGTAGTGGTAGCATGCAAGGGACATTGAAACACAATAAATCATTTCATTTATCGAATGTAGTTGACCACAGAAGACATAAATTGTCAAAACATGTAAGCATAATTCGAACATATGTAAAAAATGTTTTATTTAGTGTCCGCGTAAATTCCAAGTGAAGCAACCCTAACTTTACCATTAAGATAAATAAATATATATATATACCGCTACCTTGGTAACCCCCTTCTACACGAGCCCTTTGTTCCAAGTAAACACTTCCTCTCAGGCTGGCTTCATCACCTGCTACTTCCTGCCCAGGAACAATTGCTGTTTCATTTCCTAGGAATGTCCCTCCCCTTGCATAATCATTTACACAGGGCTTCACTGATATTGCTATTTACTTATATTGTGATATTGCTATCATGTTATAATGCGAGTGATGTGTTACCGCTCTCCTATTACTATTTTCTTGTGTAGGCAGGTTACTTATGTTATGTTTCTGTTATTGTGCCTTCCTGTGTAATACTATTCATTATACCAGGTAATAGTTAGTGTTAGAAACTGGTGCATGATATTTTGTTTACATGTTTGTAAGAAGTATGATTTAGATATTGCCCGCCCCTTGCCATTAGTCAGCTGGTCTTATGGTACACAGTATTAACATACTAATAAAGTTATAGAACATGAGAATGTCCTTGAGGAATCCCTGGTCATAGAGACCGTGACAGTGACCGTGTTATATTATTAGTCATGGTTTCAGATAGCCTGGCTAGCTAAACGTTTCTTTCTAATTACGTAGTACCATAGAAGTTTCTTTATAATATTGAAGACGTATTATAAAGAGCAAAAATTATTTTGCTGGAATCATGTTGCACCCTCACATGACGGCTAGTTATGAGTGATTTACTAGTTTTATATACGAAGATTATATCATAATATTATAGTCAGTAAAGAGAAACTGCCAGAATTATGATGTTAATATGTGCATAAACTATCAGAGTGTACAAATCACATTCTTGCATATAAAGGAAAGCAAGTATAAGTGTGTTGTATGTCACAAGCATTGTTGACTTTATATGGAAACATACCCAGTGTCACTTTGATATTTTTTGGCTTGAGTATTGGGCTCAATAGTCCTAGTCAGATATTTTATTTATATTCCCTTCCATGTTTCTTATTTTCTTGTTCTAGAAAAATAAGGTAGTCTCACATAATATTGTTAATATGGATAGTGTTGGCCCTATTTGGTCGTTTTAATTGTACGACAGAGAGACTACGACAGGACCCCCTGTTTGCTAGTTGTTTACTTTTATATCAGAGTTACATGTCAGGTGCAAGAATCGTAGAAAAGACCTTGAGAAGGTTTGTTTCAATACTTAACAGGCACTTTATGGGCGTAGACTAATCGTCCTGGTTTTGAAGGGAAGTAAATTTCTGCTGTGGTTCAGAGCTAGACAATAACTGACAAATGGTGCAGACGCTGGAAGGCCCCTAGCGACCAATATTTCATCAATGCCTTGGTGACAGAGCGTATTATTATTACACTGTACCTGTAGAACAATGAGTATAGTCCTGACTATTATTGAGCTAGTATCATGTTGTATGTAGTGCCATACGCTATAAATATAATCAGAGGGCTGCCTGAGATAAATGTCTGGACATTACCTTTTTTTCTGGTGTTAAAAGCATTACTGCTATTTCAGCTAGTGGAGCGACCTATGCAGAGCACGAACCATGGCAATTAGTAGGAAAATAAACTCTTGGTCGTGTCATCTCATACATATTTATATAAGACCACAACTTCAGGTTACACAAGCAATCACATTTCATATTTATATGTCAGTATACATATACTCATTTAATGGGGAAATTAACTGGAATTAATATCAGGAAATATACGATTTAATGACGGCATATATATCTAATTAATGCCGGCATAAATTCAAATTTATTTCCCGACATACTCGAGGAATGGTTGACAAGCTTTACATGTCGACGTAAAATAGCTTCGACAATAATTCGACCATCTGCTAATCAATCATTGAGTCCAGGCAGGAGTACTACAAGTGTAATTTTGAATATGAATATATTCACACTTACCTTGTGCATACTTATCAACAAGCTTGGCGGCAGACTCTTGCCCAATAGTTTCTAGATCTTGTAGCAGTCTCGACACGTCGTTGACATGAAGTATCCCCTTTCCTTCCAGACATCGGAATAAAGCCCCTGAAGAATCTTGATTTGGTTGGAATATCTGATCTATATCTCGCTCGTTAAGACATTCTAGTCTGGCTATTCTTTTTAATGATTCTTTATTTAGGCACTTCCCCACCTCCTCAAGCAACAGTCGGTAATCTCGGGTACAATCTGATGCAAAATCGAAGAAAAGTTATTTATCAAAAGAGTAAAACATTTAACACAGCTGAAGTTTCTTAACATTTTAATTACATGCAGGTAGAAAATTAAACAGATATCGATCGTACCATCTCCTTCACCATCCGAAGAACTTGTCTTGGCACATTTACTACTCTTTTCTCCTACACCTTCGTCAAGGTTCCTTTTCTCGGCCATATCAGGTAAGACAGTTGAACAGTAATCCTGCAAGACATTTGAAAAATACGATATATTCCTTTACAATGCATGATGTAAATTAAATGCTTAAGTACGTATACAATCAATATTACCACCCATGTTTTATAAGTTAGTTCTAGTACCCTTCCCCAACCCCCCTCCACCCGTGTCAAAAAACTTTACAAGTTTATAAAGTTTAAACTTTTGATCTGATTTTGTTGCTAGCATCTATCCAGAATTGTTTATGTAAAAT
This sequence comes from Apostichopus parvimensis, assembly GCA_000934455.1. NCBI lineage: Eukaryota > Metazoa > Echinodermata > Holothuroidea > Aspidochirotida > Stichopodidae > Apostichopus > Apostichopus parvimensis. Next base: position 19,218 of record KN887804.1, on the reverse strand, counting down.
CTCTTTTTAATTAGTGTAAACAAATTTATATTGACCATCTCAAGTGACCGTCTGATATTCTAGGGCTAGGCTCATAACAAGTTCATCTCAAAGAGAAACACACAAAATCCATTTGATATCACCTTCTTCGGTTGCCTGTTGAATATCGTGTGTGTTTAAGATGATACCAAGGCATCAATTGTCTCTAAGGCACTGCCCTTATTTAAATGAATAAATAAAATTATATCAACCGAGTCGGATGTTAATGTCATCTCCCCAGCTTTTCACTGAAAACATACAAAAACCTCTACTAAAATAGGAGATCGGTCCTTTGAAGTGTAAGCCCCTAAAGAAAGGAAGCACCTCCCCTTTCAAATCAGATTAAATACTTCCCTTTGTTCTTTCGTCTACACGAAACATAAAGACTTATATTGTTAGGCGATTTTTAATGATCTCTGCTGACTTTGTTCCACCCCCTTGTTGTGTTTCTCTGTTTGCTTTAATTTCAAAACTTGTGTTGCCCTTGTTAGTTTATGTTTTACAGTTTCTATAGTTTGGTCTTATTGTTTATAGTTAACGTTTATAGTTTTTATCGTTTTTTATCTCTCTAT
>KN887802.1:13715-32712 GCA_000934455.1 Apostichopus parvimensis | reverse complement strand
ATTGTACTAATTTCTTAGTGTTACTAAGTATTGCAGATTTACAGTTAGCTGCATCAAAACAAAGGAACTGTAGTGTTATCGCCGGGTTAGCAGAAAAGAGGGTTTCATTGCGACTTTTTGTTTCGTTTAGTTATTACATTTATTTACAATATACTTGTACATTATCATCGGAGAAGTGTACAATTTAGTTGCATGTATCTTACATCTAGTTAAACATGTGCTTATAACCCATTATTGATGTCCATTTATGGTGGTGGGGAGGGGAGGGGAGGTGTGATGGGGATGGGTTTTATATTTGAGTTAATTAGCCTACTCCATGTAGTTTTGTCAGACTTGTACCATAAGTAGCCTGCTAATTTAATTACTTTAACAACAGAGAATACAGCGTTTAAAACTATAATTATTTTCCCACTCACATTTTCCAGGTCAAGGGAAGACATTTATAGCTTGGATTCCATTGGATTCCAAAAGCCATCTGTCTCTTGCATCCCCATCCTAACCCTATCCCACCCTTATCCTATATCATCCCCATCTCACCCTCACCCTATCCAACCCCCACTCCACCTAACCCTATCCTTACCCTGTCCTACCCCATCCTAACCCTGTCCTACCCCTCATATTCCTCATCCTAACCCTATCCAATCCCATCCTAACCCTATCCCACTGTAATGCTATCCAACCCTAAAACATCTCACCTCCCTCCTAACCCTATCCTGCTCATCCTAACCATATATTCCACTATCTCCAATCCTATCCCCCCCCCCACATTCTAATTGTATCCTACCCCTACCCCATCCTCACCTATCCTAGCCCGCACTAACACTATTCCACTCCCTTCCTAACCTTATCCTACCCCATCCTAATCCTACCCCATCCTAATCCTATCCCATCCTAATCCTGTTCTATCCCATCCCACCTTATCCCACCCACATCCTAACCCCTAATTGTACAACCCTATCATACCCCACCACCCTGTCTCTAACCCCTTATCCTACCTATCCTACCATTCAAATACTCTGCTCTTTAATTGTGTACATGCAGTGTACACATCTATTGACCATTGAAACTATTAAATGATATACTTACACAAAAATATCATGAAAACTGAAACCTCCATTCAAAGTCAATAATCTTCTTATTTATAATCTGAGAAAGTTGTTTTGATCACCCTCATTCCCATCTCCTGAAGAGAAAGATAATCTCCAAAGGTGAAAGGTCATTGTCCTTTTACACCTTCCAAACAAAGACAAATTCCTGTGGTCATGCACTGTTGGTGGAAAGTTGTTAGAATTCCAAGAATTGTTTGCATTTGATTCTGGTAGCTGTAGTATAGAGCTCTATAGCGATTGATACCATAATTAAATGATCATAATGATACAAAAAACTGAACAATTTTGAAGTAAATAGTACCCCAAAAAAGGGATTAAATTTTAATTTTATTTAAAAAGAAAGTTACCATTTTGGATTACACCAGCATTCCACTCTATTTTTTAATTTTTTATAAAAGTACCAAATTAAACTACGAAATAATTTAACAGTTGAATCGCTCCGGGCTTAAAAGAAATTCCAAGTGGAAAATCTGAAAATTAGATTCTGATGTGCTTCCAGCATAGACAAGCATCATAATTTTAAATGGATATGTAAATGTCAAAGATTGAAGTACTGCAGGTAACAATACCTTATTATGAGAACATTTTATGATTGAAAAGACTCAGCAATTTTAATTTGCTACAGATGAAAATTTAAGAGTACTACTATACTCCCTCCTTGGACTGAAAACTTCCAATTAATTTATTTCACTCAAATTTGTAGGAATTACTTGAACTGCCCAATCTTTTAACTTCTAGCAACTTTCAGTCACTACAAGTTTAACGAGTGCATTATCAGAATCACCAAATAGCCCTTTATTCTAGCAATTACATATATGCCAAAATATGGAAGACGTAAACATTGGAATATCTTCAAAAACTTCAAGCAATTCAGCATGTACAAAAAATAGCTCTCCTTACATGGCAAACAAAATTCAGTTTATTCAATTCGCAAACACTATATAGCTGTACAATAATGTCTCGATATTCGTATCTCTTATTTCAGTCTTCAAGTACTTTTGGAGAACTAGTTTGTAGGATCTATATACCTCTGTATTTCAGTTCAGTTCAGTTAATATATTTCGCATATACATAGACATACAAAAACAGTGCAGTAATGGTATATACAGGATACTAGAAAAAAACATAAAATGTTTATCAAAGTTAGTAACCCTAAAGAAAAAGAAAGAATATAACAGAGCAAAGTAAGAAAGAAAAAAAAATGTACAAAAAAAAATTGACAATAATATCAAGCACGGTACTTGGAAGTTAGATAACTCTTTAGTTGATACTTAAATGAAGCACATGATTTCGAATGTAACCTGTGTCGAATTATTTCTTTAAGTCATATATAGGCTTGAAGAAGTACAGTAGTATCTTCAGACACTCAAATTGTACTCTCAGTGTACATAATACACGACCAGTATACACATGTATAAACACGCAATGTAAAGTACAGGGCTACACTATAAAAGTTCACTGTATATATAGATGTACATTGACTTTCAATGATAAGATAGTTGAGGGTGTCCTCCTCACCCAATAGTCGATCATCTGAATCTCTTTCCTTGTGTTTTCTTTATTTTTTGTCTCTGCTCTGAAGATGAGTATCCCATCATCCCTTATAGCTCTCCTCTAAGCTAGCTCTGGATCTCCCTGTACCGTACATATATCTTCAACAAACTGTAGCAGGGAGGCAGGCACTGCGTTTGACGCAAGCAAACCTTATATGGATCTCAGGAGCTGTTATAATTATCCGTGCTATGTGACAGGAATGCAAAGGCCAGTCGTATGCTAAAGTCACAGTAGAGTGTAGGCTCAAACCTATATAGCCTTCTACATGTACAGTACATGCATAAGAGACTATCTACAGTAGATGGTGGAGTTTAGACTGCATGGTTAAATACTGCATGTACTGTAGGTATATGTGTCTTGATGAAGACACACTGAATAGGGAACCCAACTTCAGCATGTAGGAGGTAAAACTGACCGAAGTGGTGATAGAGGGGAGTAAAATATCTTGAAGTGATGTAATTGGCTTTTTATTATTAAACCGGTTTAATATATTGGTTTAATTTTTAGGTTGCATTTAATTCTTATTGTAATTGAATTATGTATACAGGGATGGTTAAAAGTTCACAATATTACACACTGAAATACAAAGACACTTGAAATGAACATTGAAATACTGTATTAATTCAGAAACTACTTTTAGGTATGTTAATTGCTAAATATTTAGAGAGTAAAATAGTTGGATGTATATAAATTGGAAAAATTGTTAATATGTAAGACATTTTGGCCAAGCTTGTTTAAATCAGTTTTACAAATTAAAGTAGTACAATTGTTAAAAATGTGTATGCTATTCTAATTACCTCAAGTTGTGAAGTTTTGCATATAGTTTTCAACTTTAGTAATTGTAACCTTAGTTTATTAATGAATAAACTGTCAAGAACTCCTAATGAGTTTACATCCATCTTCATCACAACTTGACATAATTACAGGAATTAAGGTAAGTAGGGGATGGGGCTGAATCATTAGGGTATTGAAGGGAATTAAATCAATCCAATAGGTGTAGGACTCATTACTGGTGGAAAAGTCTTGCCTCAAGGGTATCCATATCACCAGTGGCCCAAACATCAGTAAGCCAATTGAAATGATAATTTCCAAAGTGCTCCATAGGTCCACCAAGGTCCATATTGACAGCTGAAGTGATTGACCAGTAAAAAGGCACAAATATATCTTTCATATTGAAGCAATTTTTCCAGCGTATAACTTAATGGGTCATTAATTTGTGAAGCTGCACACAATCAAATCAGATCAATTTTGATCTAATCATAAGTGAAGGATGATTCAGTACGAGTGAAGTTTCCATAATGGTTGCTGGTTCATTATATACGTAATGCGTATAAATATAAACATACATGCATCTGTACCTTGCTGTGCAAGAGTTCTCCTTTGAGGTTCAATTGGCATTAAAGCAGTATAATGTCACCTTCCAAAATGCAGGGGTCATGTTTTTTTATGGATATAATATTGTGCAGCTGGGTACCCATCCAAATGATTTTTACCCCAAAGGCAAGAGAGAATTGTACATCAATAATCAATTAATGTAAACTCATTGTCCAAGTAGCAACAACTATAATGCCCTTCTTTACATTTCTTCAGGTAAAATATGGCAAAGAATGAATAATTTAGTGTTTAGTGAACTATCTCTTATAAAATACTATACTACTTTATTTGTTCCTGTGTGCAGCTTGAAGATTCAACATATAAATTTGCACTTGTTCATACATATACCAATTTGCCCATTTTGAATAGTATTTTGTGATGGAAAAATAATAGAGCAATTCTTCCATGGCACCCCTATGACCAACTGAAAATTCAATCTCCTCTCTCCTCGTCGATGAACCTTGAAAGTTTGCCCAGATGCACCAGAATTATCAAGTGACTGAAACAGATTAAACTTGAAACTTGTTTACATTTTGCCAAATCGCACTACTATTGGTTATATTTTTCTAGTTGCGTTGAAAATTTTCTTAATTTTTTCCAAAATTTCTGGCTGTCCTTCTTGCATTGTGTACATCGATAGAAAGTATTGCAATTGAAATAAATTGAAATAGAATTGTTCAAAATGGAATTAAAATAAGCTAAATTTTATTGTAGGCTAAACTAAATAACTACATAGTTGAAATAGACTACTGTATGCTTGTCATTTAGGCAGCTACAGAAAAACTTAAATAAAACTTCAGTCGATTGATATATGAACTTTATGTATGAGATCTTCAAGGGATGAGAATTACTCAGTTTAGGTACAGAAATTTCTGTCTCCCATGGATTTAATAATTATATGTATACATATATGTGTTAAGTTTTTCATGTTTAATCATTTGAAGTGTTATGCCTCTTATCATGCATTGGTCCTAATGTACAATTCACGATAATGCCAGTGAGATCTTGATTTTAAAGGTACAGTATGCTGTATTGGCCCCAAATATGCCAGATATTCAAATATGGTCACATTTGGTCGAAATTTTTAAACTGTTTTTATTACCACCTTGGAAGAAATGTGTATCACTGGGACACTCAGTCATCTTGTGTGTTCATTTAGAATGTCTGGGAACAATTTGGAGAACAAAGACCCTCAGGAAAGTACTTTTTGAAAACTTGTAGCAATTATAGCATGATATACTTTGGGGCCTATACATACTACCTTTAAACCAGTAGATTTTTGAATCACTGGCATTTTTGAAGAAGTGGGCGAACATTGTGAAAATCTAGCCCTACAGTACAGTGAGGAAAGCCTTTATATCACTTTAAGGAATATAGAAGGAAGCATTGCCTCTAGAAGGACAGTATCTGGGGGGGGGGGAGGGAGGGCAGTATTGATATCTCTTTCAAGATGATAAGGGCTACCTATGGATCAACTGACTGTTAACTTTGATGCCATCTGACAGACCAGGGAGTCGTTATGGAAACAACTCCCTGGACAGACTCTGACCTTAAGATAGCATATGGTCTGGTAAGGTGGACAGAGAGAGAAATAAATGAAGTGTTATGCAATGTGAAAGGGATAGCTGTGATAGGCCTAGGGGTTTGTTTTGGGAACTTTCAGATAAGTCACACTTTAGTATGTTATGATAAATATTACAATCGCCAGTGATATGATATTTAGTGTATGATATGTACTAACTTGAAGAAAGGGATCAATAACGGACAAGTCACGGTTTTTGTTTTGCATATTTGATATTTATATTCATGATGATAATGTTGTTAAAAAGGAAGTTATAGTGAGGTGAAATAACATACTACATGTCAAGAATTTCAGATCTATTAAATGTCAGACTCAGAGAATGTATCTGGCATCAAATAGCAAGCTGCGTGCTATACAAAATGAACAAATTGCTAAACAATGCAAAACTATATCTTTAGCCTCCAAATGAGAAATAAACTTAAAGGCATTGAAGACTCGCCCCAAACCGCGTGCCGCACTCTGAAAAGTTAACTTTCCGTTGCTTGCAAGTGAAGTTTTCTTCTTGTCGCTATAAAATGCAGACAGTAATGAAACATGATACCTTGTTATCTTTTATCTAGACCTGAGATGTCCATCTCTGCTATGTACACTGTGTTGTGGGTATTGACCGTAGCTGTATGTATTGACTGTACACAAGTTTCTAATTACCGACGGTGTATTTTCTGGTAAAGATGGTGGTGTCTAACACTTCTGTTACACCTCATTCGAAACTAGGTCAGATTACCGGCATGAGACGTTCCCTTAAATGCTGCCCTCATTCAGTATTATTTGTATTCTATATTGTGTACTGATCTCAATTGCTCAGTTGTATCCTTAAACTCAGGTAAAGTCAGGTTTAAACCTTTTACTATACTTATAACCCATACATTGATCATAAAATACAGCTCAACTATATTAAATATTTGTTATAATATCCCTGTGAGAGACTTAAGTTACTTACCTTGTAAATCTGTGCTGCAGAGGTATACCCCAGAGAAAGCACCTGTCTCTTTTTGTCCGACCTTAAAAACACGACTGTTTGATAGCCACGTGGAATTTGTTTAAAATTAGACATTCATGGAACATGACTGTACTTCCATGGTATATAATTAATTGCCAAAGACCTTAAAAGTTCTTTATTTTTGGTAAGACGAAATGCTGTCATGTATTTTGTCCTCACCACTGGAGTTGATAAGAAACGCAATTGGCTCAATGATATGAACCATTACATTGATTTATAATATTTCAAGGTGGTGGCATTTGAATGAGAGATCATCATGCATTATTTTCAACTTAGTTACTTTCCTGGTGGTTCTGACCTTCCAGTATTATATATATATGTTAATTGACATTGAGATTTGTTAAATCAGATTATGACCACTGGAGTTGATAAGAAACATGATTGGCTCAATGATATGAACCATTAAACTGATTTATAATATTTCAAGGTGGTGGCATTTGAATGAGAGATCATCGTGCATTATTATCAACTAAGTTACTTTCCTGGTGGTTCTGACGTTCCAGAATTATATGTGTATGATGACATAAGAATTGTTAAATCAGATTATGTCCACTGGAGTTGATAAGAAACATGATTGGCTCAATGATATGAACCGGCCATTACACTGATTTATAATATTTCAAGGTGGTGGCATTTGAATGAGAGATCATCATGCATTATTTTCAAGTTGGTTACTTTCCGGGTGGTTCTGACCTTCCAGAGTTATGTGTTCCCAGACATTGAGAATTTATCAGATAATTAAACGTCTCAACTGGTGTAATTAAGGAAGCTTGCCTCAATGCGTAGAATTAAAGGTCTATAGCTGTATAGACCCCGACTATAGCACGCTATCATGGAAAAGTTTCTTGAGATTACGTAACCGACCTGCCTTGGTCGTAAAATGACCTCTTTTTACCAACTAGTCTGCAACGCCTGCCACATATTTTTTCTTGTATGAGGGTCTTTGTGTGAACGCTGGTATGATTAACTACACTGTAGACATGAATATATTTCCACACAGTGTTTACACAAAGAGCCTAATGGTGTTAAGAACCTATGCAGGCTAATTGAGGTCGATTTACGACTGTGGCAGGTCGATAATTATGTAATCACAAAACTGTCCTACTGTAGCTATAGCATGCTATAATTGGAACCAATAAAGCAGATATTTAAGGATCGACTGCTTGTTGTAGTTTGTAAATGAGTGATAATTAGTTGACTTTTCTAGCATATTTGGTGACCATACTGATGACATTTAACCTTGAAATAATCATTTGTGTGGTTGTTTAGTTCTTATTATATCCTCTCATACTTAGTTGAGTGTGTCACATGATATCCTACAATGTTTCTGTAATGTAGGTCGGTGGGTTTGCAAATTATGCTGAAACTATTATTGACGCTATGATCATGACTAATGACCTTTGACCTTGAAATAATCATCTGTGTGGTTGTTAAGTTCTTAGCATATCCTCTCATACTTAGTTGAGTGTGTCACATGAGATTTCACATTTTTTTCTGTAATATTTTGCAAATTATGGTGAATTTATTATTGAAGCTATGAACATGATGGCACTGCAACTTTCAGTGTCAACATTATTAACAATTTTTCATTGGAAATCTGAAGTCTTTTTAACTACCGTAGGAGACCGCCCAAATTAAGCGAGATTTTTCTTAGCTGTTTGGGGGGAGTCGTGCTCTGCAAAGACCTCTGTCATATCCACTGTTGCTAAGGATGACAATGGGGAGGGCAGGGGTTAAGGGGTACAGGAGAGGAACAAGTGCAGGGAATGCTCACAAAGGTTGAAATGTGAAGCCCTGCTGGAACCGAAAGTGTTAGGCCCTCTTGTGTACCTACTGTTCCCAGGTCTTTTTGCAGTAGATTAGCAGTTTTCAAAGACAGTTTTCTCTTCATGATTTTGTCAGAATGTGTAAACCAATGGTAATGACAAATGTTGGTATATTTCTGTGGTACAGTAGGATATAAACATATTCACAAATAATAAATAAATTTTAAGAAAGTTGAAGGTTTACAGTCTTGTTTGAGGCCAAGGCCCCGAGGGGTCACACAACTTTACAAAACTTAACTACTAGGAGGTCATTGGTATATTTGTCACACCCACACACCAAAGTGTGCATATATTAAAACAATCCCTCCTGGGGCACAACAGTGCGGCACATCTGCGTGTCCCCTGGGGGACTTCCCATACAGTAGGGTGCAGCCACAAACCTGTGAAGGAACTATAGTTACAAGTAACCCTCGCAAGTCCTCATTTATAGACCTGGGTGAAGAGAGGCAATGGAGATAAAGTGCCTAATTGCTCAAGGACACAATTCATAATGATTTGGCCCAGACTACAACCTGCAAACCACTGTAGTAACCCCTTGAACGCAGTGTTCTCAATTAATTGCTAACAGTTATTCAAACATGTATCGCTATATAGCAAGTCATGATCACATATCAGCATGTCAAAATTATTCCTGCCCAGATTTAACTTATCACCTCAGAGAACATTATGATGCAGCTGTTCAAATATTAAGTCTCATACAAACATGTGAGCACTTAACGGTCATCGTGGATGTTATAAGCTTCCGTTATCAGAACATGTTGAAACACAGCTTAGGGGGGAAGGAGAGATTGAGGTGGTGTAGAAAACACAGACTCTGATATCACATGTCTTGTGTAAACATAACATGACCTCATGTAACATTTACAGTCACATAGTTTCATTCTTGCAATAGTAAGTCCATGCAGTGCGCGATGCTCCAAGAATGTGTTATGCTTCCTACTGCGTACAGTAGCTTGAAGGCCTTTACTGAATCTTAGAACCATGCTGGCAGTAAAAGTTCAACGCAGCAATAAAGAATGAAAAATTCCGTTCATTTTGAAGGGCAAGAAAGATAGCTGAATGTCAATTAAGGCACACAGCACAATGGCCTATAACTAAATGATATTCACTACAGTACTGTGGCATGTGAACTTATAAGCTGTTTTATGACATTGAGCATATACTTGTACCGTTTTATATGCTATTTGTTTTATTCTTGTCTACATTACATGATTACGCTAACTTTTATAACATTTTTGGGGGAGGGGAGGAGCAGGAGGAGGTGGGAGGAGGGGAGATGTTTTACTAAAGAGTTATGTGTACTAACTATTCAATATTATCTGAAGACTAGAAGTTTTTTGCTTCTTTTTTTTTGTGAGTTTGTAATAATGCTGCTTTTAATTACTCATTAAATATTTCAAATTTGATATAGTCTAAAGTTTTCATTATTTTTTTAGCCATCCATCTGGTCGAACAGAAATTATCCATGATGTCGCCCCTGTAGAAGTGGGAGCCCCCGCAGTATGCATCTCCGTTTTTATTTTCAAGCCAGCTGTTATTATGCGGACCTGCCTTATTTTATCTGCTTGTCGCATAAATTAACTTGTTCAGGTCAACATTTGACCTTGCAAAGTGCAGCTCTATATATCTACTAGAGAGAGAGAGAGGCTCGCATGGTCAAGCTTTGGGATATTTCACTTCTCTCTCAGCGACAGTACCGTTAAAATGACAAGTTAATCTTTTCTTCAGCAAATCTATTTGAGTGGTAATAAACAAACAGATTATATAAATTCCGATGCGTCAATCATGCGCCAGACCGCAGTGTACACATATACAAACCTCCATGATCTGGTGTGAAATGTGCTGGCAAATGGAATGCGCAGGTACATTAAGAACATAGACGGGAAATCTATTTCTGATGCCTAAACTGCCGCGGACGTCATTCACCGAGTAAACTTATAGACATTCCCTGACAGGAGAATTAATAATCGTTGTGATTCATGGGAACCTTCATGCCACATGTAGTACAGTATATCTATGGACAGAGGTGTGGATTGTACATGTAGGAAACTACTGTAAGGCTGATTATACTCAGATCTCACAACTGGCTAGGCCTGCATCTGATGTCGCAATCCCGCTGACCTGCACATTCTACTCAAAATCCCGCATCTGGTCAAAATTTGCATGTGAATTAAGGTCATTTAGAAAGTTCACACACAATGCACGTATCACTTTTACATATTATAAAATTATACATTGTTTACTGCAATTTATAACATGTATGTGCATGCCACCCTATAGGGGATCTCAAAAGTCCATTTTTTTTAAAAGGCAAGAGGGCCCCCCCCCCCCCCCCCCCCCTCCTCCCTTTTTCTCCCATTCTACCCATTTTGCAGAACACATGTATGATATGACCTGGGTTTGTATCAGGAACAGTTGGGAGCTATATTATGGACACTATAGAGCTTTGTGTACTGTACGGTACACAGTTAAATTGCTTGAGGCCTCTCCTTCAGATAGGTAAAAAAAGAATGTTATATGCCATTTTTTTCTAGTTTGGAATTTATCCAAAATAATTTTAAAATCCAGATCACTGGATATAACATAAATTCACCACATGTGATGTGTTTGACTCCTTGTTATGTAGTTAAGTGCATATCATCACAATTGAAAGCAAGTATTTTTGGTTTGATTTAATGTTAATACCACAACATGGCTCAAGCACACATACAGTATAAGTATTATAAATAGATTGTGCTATACGGAAGATCCTGAGATCATGTTGAAATTACAATACTACAAAGGACACTATATCACAATACCATTAAAGTACAATAATAAAAGGAAACTTTATCACAATACCATTTGTAATTTTACAATAGTATTGTAAATTACAATACTACAAAGGACACTATGTCACAATACTGTTAAATTACAATACTACAAAGGACACTTTGTCACGATAACGCTAAATTACAGTACTGCAAAAGGACACTATGTCACGATACCATTTAATAACAATACTACAAAGGACACTATGTCACAATACCGTTAAATTACAGTACTAAAAAAGACACTACTGTCAGTCACAATCAAGTTTAAAAGGAAGTAATTGTTTCAGTTTTATTACTGCACTATGTTTGAATTTCAAAGGATGGTTACTGTACTGGAATTACATCAAGTTGTAAAAGTGGTTAAAAGTGTTTATGAAAAATGACTTTCTTCTTAAAGGCATTGAAGACTCGCCCAAACTGTGTGCCGCCCTGTGAAAAAGTTAACTTTCCGTTGCTTGCAAGTGAATTGTTTTTCTTATCGCTACAAATGCAGACAGTAATGAAATGTGATACCTTGTTATCTTTTATCTAGACCTGAGATGTCCATCGCTGTTATGTACACTGTGTTATGGGTATTGACCGTAGCTACATGTAGTGACTGTACACTAGTGTCTAATTACCGACGGTAGCAAGCTGTGTGTGTATTTTCTGGGATCGATGGTGGTGTCTAACACTTCTGTTACACCTCATTCCAAACTAGGTCAGATTACTGGCATTATTGTGCGCGAGTCTTCACACCCATTAACTTATTGAGATGCTCTCCAAATAAAGTACAACTTTCCTAATACCAGAGAAAACGTCTTTACATGACGTACAGTAAACAAGAGCTGCTAGAATTATCACATTTAGGACCCTCTGATGTTGATCAATAAATGAAATGATTTTTTACTACATTCTGGTGGTCATCACTTTGTCGCTATCCAAGAATTAACTTCGCTCCTCACTTACCTGTCTCCCCACAACCTTAGCACTCTCATTCTCCTGTGCCTAGAATGAACTGGTGGAGTGTTCATAGGCGTAGGAGGCGGGGGGGCTGGGGGGGCTGCAGCCCCCCCAACCAAATTTTTTTGTGAAAATTCGGGCAATATGGTGAGAATTTTTCGGGCACCTACTGAAAGAAGAATAATTTGCAATGTGTTTTTCAATTTTTTTCTTTGTGAAATTCGGGCAATATGGTGAGAATTTTTCGAGCACCTACTAATTTGCAATGTGTTTTTCAAAATTTTTTTGTTGCAAATTCGGGCAATATGGTAAGAATTTTTCGGGCACCTACTGAAAGAAGACTAATTTGCAATGTGTTTTTTAATGGTTAAATATTATTATTATCGTTAGTATTATAACAACTTCCCCAATAATTGTAACCAATATGAAAGGGTAACAACACGGAAAATATAACCAAAATTTTTCGCGCGCTCCGCGCGCGTCAACATCTTAATGTGCATATCATAAAGGCATTCACTGGTTATTGGCATGTGATGTAATAACCGATGAATGCCTGTATGATATGCACATTAACATGTTTAAGGCGCGCGGAGCGCGCGAAAAATTTTGGTTATATTATTCGGGCAAGTCGTTACAGCCCCCCGAAATCAAATTGGGCTCCTACGCCTATGGGAGTGTTGTTTCAAACAAAGATCCCTGTTACTGCTTTACATATTATGCTGTAAGTGATGGCAGGACACTGTGGTACAAGTGTGTAGGGTTGATAGTGTCCCTACCGTAGTGTTTCCACAGAACTACCTGATCTGTTTGATAAAACAAAAGGTGTAAGTTTAATAAAGAACTTTTAAATCGTGTTTCTTCATGAATAAGGACATTAATGTTTAAATGTAATCAATGAATATGAGGTCCCATGCTTTTAATATTAACCTTACAGATATGAATAATAATCCTTAAGATATTGTTTCTCAGACATTCAAGAGACTCTTAGTAGACCACTGGATATTTTGTTGAAGACTAAAGACCTGTTGACATAAGTTAAAGGTATTTGTCTCTTACTAAAACTCTTGCAAATCTCAAGGTAAGGTGAGTAAATTCGATGATTCCATCGAACTTACCTATAAACCCTCATCCCCATGGTTACAGCACGATGGCTTACGATAATTTTGTGTCTTCTTTTCTCCTCAGGACGGTTTAACACCGGTAGCGGAAGAAGGCGGAGACGCACCCGCAGCAGATACAGGATCCAGTTCAGGAAGAAGGAGGTAATTAGCATTTTAATTTTAATATAGTTATGAAAAAGGAGAACAAAAGAAAGGCTCTTGAGATTCTGAAAAAATATTTAAAAAATTGTAATATATTTGAGCTTGTACATACTGTACGATTGAAAGGTCACGATGGTGGGAAGTTGTAGAAGGAGTGAGTTTAAAGACGGGGTGGGGAAGGACAGGACAGGGGTGGGAAAGGACAGGGAATAGGTGGGACAGGGGTGGGGTGGGAAAAGGGAAAGAAGGGATCTGTATGTGGCAGGGGTGGTGGCACTAAGAATTCTCTTTCGATGCAGTTTTTTTATGGAGATCAACGGAGGTTTTTGTCTGATTGGTAGTGGGTTTGCTGCGATTAGGTGGGGGTGCCAGCAGTTACTGTACATCAAGAGGGGAACAGCCTTGGTTGGGAGATTTGCCTCCAGAAGCTGGGTAGTGCTCATTTCAAGCTATTGTTTACCTCAAGCTTGTAGCAACTCCAAGCACATGTGGGAAAGAGAAATTTGTTTGGGAAATATCACCTGCTGGTTTCAACATGTTGTTTCTCTTCAATATGTGCCTTAAATTAGTATTTGTCAGCACAGTACTTAAAACATCTTAAAAGTTATATAATACACCAACAGTGCATTACTATGTACGGCAAAGGAAGTGACCATAGTATAACCTGACAAGAGTTACAAATGGTTTTGTGTACATTTGCACCCTTATGGATCGAGACTTGTAGACTTGCAACACAAGACCTCAATAATTTATGGGTCCTTAGATTTGTGTAAACCCATAAAACACTTCAGCGCCGAATGGGCAAGCACCGTCCAACATTCCAGATGACATTTGTGCACAAATAGAATTACAGCCTGGTAATTACAGCTAGTAATAGTGTATGTACAGTATTGTACAAGAAGTAACGGGTGGCCTGATGGTGGCCCGGTTTGAATTATGCACAGCCATATAGTTTATGCATATATGAGTTAATGAGGATAAATTAGAAGTAATTACAAATGTTCAGGGCTAAATTCTTTTGTTTACAGTTGAATAGTATTCTTTTAGTCCAGCTACAGTTTTACATTGTGAACATGAGATTGACAAATTCAATTCTCAGTTTCTGATATTAGTTTCTGGTAGGTTTCTGGTTTTAATATTTCTTGGGGTTAGATCGATCCATTAACAGACTCTGACAGTTAATGTGATGAATAATTATATGCATAAAACTTTGCTTCAGGTCTCTTTGTCAATATTACATTGCATATAAATTTGATGTCAAATCAACATATATATGTAATTTTTTGTCGTTGTACAGTTTGTGCTTTAAATGCTCTGTGTCAATTTTATTTCCTGAGATTGGCATGGCATGCTTCTAAATTAAAGTTTGAAACAAGCTATGGGCGTTGATTGTATGTCCAGTGGTTCGAAACCGGTAAGGAAGGTCGTAATTCCACTGTAGGCTTTTGTCACCGGTATCGAACAATACTAGTTCTGTTTTGGTGACATATTTGGCTTACTCTAGAGATCAAACATGATTCTAACCAACTTGAAGTCATTTGTGATTCCTAAAGCCGGATCTCGAAAGAGATACTTTGAACAGACTTTTGTTAATGAAATGGAGGTAAACGACAAAGGCAAATGAATATAATTGAAAAGTTGTAAAATCCAGTACAGTGAAAAAACTTCCAGCCTCCACCGGGATTCGAACGGGGCCTCTCGCTTTTAATATATGCGGACACCCTAACCACTAGGCTATGGATGCTGATTGTATGTCCAGAGGTTCGAAACCGGTAAGGAAGGTCGTAATTCCACGGTAGGTGTTTGTATATGTTTATATGGCACATAATCGGTTCAATAGACTGCTTTAAAACCACATTGTACAGTATTACAGCCAGGACTAACTCACGTCAGCACACTAAACATTGACAGTGAGTAGTATCCATGTCGTTACATTCCTATCTGTATCATGTGTACCTCGGTACGATCGACTATCCCATTCCATCAGGAACGTCTTTGACGTGACTCGTTAAAGATTCATTTGGTCAGAGCCTGTGTAGGATCCCCCCCGAGATGTAATTGGCTTGTCCACATACTTGTCGTCTCATAGCGATGCTAGCTGTACAGGTCTTCAGAACCCATCACAGAACGGCAGACGGCCTACATACGTACGTTCGTACGAGGGTAGTTTTAACGAGGGAAGTTTAACGAGGGAATGACTTACACCTGTGCTGGCGACATCCCTCAGCTTCTAAGGCATCCTACAATATTTCAATTAGGGTCTTAAGTGGTGGAGGCTGCCGTTAAAGCAGTATATCATGGTTTTCTCTGAATCTGCCTCCAGGCTGTACAGTATATATATATTTTGAATTATTGGTCCATAATTTAGATCATATACCAGTAGTAGTAGTAATAAAAGAAGATGTTACCTGGAAGATGGGTTAGATATTAATCACGTGACTATTTGTTTACAGTTTGCAGAAAAATAAGCATAACAGTGCAGGCATTAATGTGTGCACATTATTTCATTTTTAAGGTAAATTGTGCATCAGGTTGTAATTACACTATCAAAGAATTTGTGAATTGTCAATTATCTGGCTTAATCAATGATCATGTTAAAGTGCTGTAGAACCATTATGTAAATTACCTTTCTAAGATAAATTCTGTGACCACCATGGTATTCCCCTCTAGAAAGGTCCAAGAACAGAAAACAACAGAAATTTGTTTGTTACAGTTTTATAATGTTTAGCACTTGTAGACGACATGAAGAATGTTTGGAAAGGCAATTAGGGGAATAATACCTTGCATCAGTGTACAGAAGATCTATACACTGTATCATTTGGTATGATGAACAGAAGTAAGGGCTGATACATTCATGTTATACATTATCATATTTATAAAGGTATGTATCATCTGTATTAAAGGGTCCATGGCATTAGGCACAAAAAATCATTGGATGTGGTGTGGTCTGTTATAACATATTGCTATCAGTTCAGGAAAGAGCCTTCAACAAGTGAGGCCCATCAATTGAAGTGGCAGGACAACCTAGTCCAACATGTGGACCATTGGGTCAGTTCCTCCAACCATAGACACTTGAAGAGAGTTCAATTTGACAACAAGATGTGTCATAAATATCAAATGAATTGATAGTGGTAGTAAAGTTAATGTCGTTAATTACACATTAGTTTTATCTTAAAGGAGGAGGTAATTAAATCATCGACAGTGGACCTTCCCCTCCCCCTCCCCCCTCCCCCCATCGGAAGAGACTTAAACGCCTCATTACATACAATATGTAGCCTTCCAAAAATGCCTTGAGAAATTTATATCATAACCCAGTGGTGGTTGTGCATTTTACACATAGAGGAAAGTAGACTTTGGCAGTTGTCTAAAAATGACATCACATTCAAGGTTAAACATGTGACATATGTTTCAATAATTTATCATCAATCATGTTATCCTTGCTTTGTTTTTTCTTCATAGTTGAGACATTTTTTCCTAATATTGTTTCTAAAATGAAGCACTAAATCATGTCACCTGACATTGATTTTATAATATTTATAATATTCACCCTGAAAATGATCTTGAAAGGGGCACATAGAATTTAAACTGAGAGAATTTTTACCTCCTGGTAGCTTCACATATTTTTATAATTGAGTCTGTAGATATGACATTTTACTGAGATGCATTTTGTGTTGGGGGAATCAATTTGCTGCACGCCTCGCTTACCTGTCTCCTCACAACTTTAGCACCACATTCTACCATGCCTAGAATGTCCTGCTAGTACCATATCCTCTACCATTGGAGGAAATTAAGATATCAAGGTACTATACTGAATTTCAAAAGACATTATGCAATCACCAAGATATATATGTTGTAATGTTATTAGTTCATGGGAATGCTGTTCGTAAAATGGGAGTTGCCTTTGAATTAATTCAGTGACTTACATCACCAGTGTGGGATTCAGCCTAAGCTATCTGATGTGGCGGTTTGGAATATTTTTTGGTTGACAAAAAATATAACATTGATGTGAAGAGTGGTCGCAGGAGAGGGGTGTCCCCCCTCCATTTGGGACTTTGGGAAAGTAAAATGATAGAGACAAAAAATAATGGTGCTATCATTTGTCAAGTATGGTATTTTTATACTGTAACCGGCAGAGATAATATAAACAAATGCACCAAAAGTGTGATGCATTCCCTTGGAAATTGTCTTTACTCATACATATCTACTATAGGCCTATTGTTGGATGAGTACCAGATTTGGGCGGGGAACCTGGGCGGGAGGGGGAGGGGGATGAATAAAGGAACACAACCAGATTCTAATGCATTTCATTGGAAGCTGTTTCTAATACAAACGATTAGCCTAGCTCTATATATTTTGGATAAGTACCAGATCTGGTTGGGAGGACAACTG
The DNA here is from genome assembly GCA_000934455.1 of Apostichopus parvimensis. NCBI lineage: Eukaryota > Metazoa > Echinodermata > Holothuroidea > Aspidochirotida > Stichopodidae > Apostichopus > Apostichopus parvimensis. Next base: position 14,861 of record KN887802.1, on the reverse strand, counting down.
GAGGAGGGAAGGGGGAAATCAGAGGGGATTTCTCCTTCTCCCCCCCCCCCCCGTAGCACCACCACTCTACATTGATTAGTTTTGATGACACATTAGTGTAAGAACTGGGCCTCACACACGACTGTTAATGTTATAGGTTTATAAAGATGGATTTCACTTGAATAGCGTCATGATGTCCCAGCTATAAATATAGAACTGGTGGATACCTCGGAATCTAGCTAGGAGCCAAAGTGGGATCATCGGTTGGATCAACATTACATGTCAATGAAAGTGTGGACATTCAGTGAGATTGCAAATTAACCTGGAGAGAGATTGTTGTGAAGTATTATTTCATATATATGTTCATTTATGGATCAATAAATCAATCTTTGTTTTGGATAATGTTAACAATATAACTAATTTATTTATCAGTCAAAGCATTTTTCATATTTTGCACGTAACATGCAATATTCTTGCATATATAGTACCATATATTCTTGTGAGCTCAGGTTAGACTCAAAACAACACTTACCTCATTAGATGAACTTTCCTTTCCTCTTAATAATTATTTTTGTGTGTTTTGTTTGTTTATGTGAAATGCCATAACTTGAGGCGTGGCATTGATATCCGTATATTTTACAATGTACAGAATTTGCTGAACGTGTCTAAAAGTGCTTACTCGACGATTTGAGACCCAACTGTGCAAATTTAGTTCTCAAAACAGCTCAGTGGCGATAAAATCAGTTACATTACTCAAACATGTAAGTAAGGACAGCTAGGTGAAAGGTAGCAGTAAATTAAGTTTAATTCTTGACCATCAGTGACTATTTTACTTTTATTGGACATGCAGATAGTTCTAAGCACTTTGTAAGTGAGCCATCCCCTGAGCTTGACCGAGTCTGAGAACCCGAGGAACGTTTCACCTTCCAGCTGTCTTGCTAGAGATTATCTTGAATATTGAGCTACATATTAATTAAATGCTTAGAAGCAATAATTAGAAGGAAAATTTGTATGCATTCATCTATAATATATCTTCTTTCTCTCTTCTTTTTCATAGGAGACATAGAAAAGAAAGAGGTGAAAAGAGTGAAGGTTCCCATTCAAAACGAGATGCAATAATACGAGGGGATAAAATAGAAGAGGAGGTGAGAATTTAGCAGAAGACAT
>KN887801.1:67615-85159 GCA_000934455.1 Apostichopus parvimensis | reverse complement strand
ACTCTACAGTTCAAAAGCTAGGATGGTCTCTCAAAATTGCAAGAGATATGTTTTGCAAATTGTTAAGAAGATATCTCCTTTACCAAGCAAACTTTTATTTCACATTTTGGTATGGGCAAAAGTCTACACTTTTGTAGCACAGTATGATTTGTAAAACCTACCAAATATGCCAACGATACAGACGCAGGCATCAAGGAATGTGGAAGTTGGAATGCCATCATTCTGGTTCAGCTTAATGTCAGAAAATCTAAGAAAATAATTTTTAAAATAAATCATACAAAAAAAATTGAAAAAAATAACATAGCAACACATGTGTATTATTGAGAGTAAATATATTTTTTTAAATTATGAATTAAGCAACAGATTACAGAATAATAGTTGGGTCCTTGTAGATATAAGTGGACAGTGGTTCACAACGAGGGATCCAACAACCCTAGGGGAGGGAGGTGGTATGACAGTACCGTGAAATGGTATTTCAAGAAGATCGTTAATATTGCATTATTGGGATAGGGGCAGGTAACAAAAACTGGACCCTAAATATCCCATGTCATTTATTCAAATGTAACTTAAAGCAGCTATAGTTTAAGTATATCAGTAAATTAACACATAGAATAGGACAGTTGCTAGCCAATGTCTGGAGAAACTTGACCTTATAATCACCTACCCTATAATCGTATACACACCGATGCTGCTTCACATTACATAACATGTGTATGTGATTAAATAGGACTGGGAATACAGTATTTAATAATAACAGCCTAGGTATAGGTTGACATTTGCCCTGAAACTTTCTTTTTCAAATGTTAAATCTGTTTTGACAATAATGCTATTTATTTATTTATTTATATACATGTTGCAATCATGTTTATGTTTGGAGGAAAATGTCCCTCTATAAATAGAAACATCTGGTTTAATGCAATGAAGTAAATACTGTTAGAGGGAAGTATTAAGGATAGCACAAAAACTATACAAAACAAACATGCTAGACTATAAACAAAGATTACACAAACATGCCAGTAACAACGTGAAACAGTTCAAATTTATTCTGTTCAGCCAGGTCAAAATGTACAGCCTTCAAAACCTCACACCAAACTCAAAATCAACAACGATTCTATACATATTTCCTTTTCTTATTTTATTTGCTCTTACTTGTGTATATATTTGTAAGTCAAGCTTATAAACTTTACATCACTTCTCCTCTTAACAAGTATTGGTCAACCCCCCCCAAACCCCCCCCCCCCCTCAAACACACCTTAATCATCCCATGCCCTTTACCTAAGTGCTGGTTGTGCTGCTGTTGACAATATTTCACAGGTGTTTCTGGGCAAGATTATGATAATGGCGGGAATCTTTGTACAAGCAATTTCCAAGTAAAACTCTGGTAATGTAAACTATGAAGATATTACACATTCACTTGCCAAACAGACAGTACAGATGTTGCAACCAATTAACTCGGCTTACTCATGCAATTAGTGAAAGTATATAAACATTCTCCATTACTTAATATTCATAAATTAACAATTATTGCACAAGTTTTAAATTAGCACAATTAATTGCACTCTTATAAAATATAACATGCATGAAACAAAACTACAGCATTGCTATACTCTGTAGTGAAGAAGGCAAAACAAATTTTAATTTTTTTTTATGTATTTCATAAGCTTATTGCACAAATTCCTCTTTAATCTGCCTCACTTCTTCTGACCATGAAATGTGGACAGTGGAAAGATTCCTACCAAAACATGAGGATAGGATAAAAAACAGAATGCATTACTGCTATTTCCAAGCAATCATTTGGAATGTTATGAAGGCACCAATGTTCCCACATACATTAATATATTATAGGAAACCAAAACTGAAGTTAGATAATAATTGCACAGAAGAATTATCCCCTATTGAGAGCTTCATTTTTCATTGCATTGTAATGTTGACCCAGCCCTATATTAATATTCAAACCTTAATAGAGCAGTCCTGCAACTTAAAGAGATCTATATACTCACAGCAATTGTCTGCTCTAATAAACAGTGAGATATTTATGACAGTATTTAGTCCGGTACAGAAACATTCTGCATCCCACAAATTAATTTTTATTCTCTTTTGGTTTGTTAATTTGCAAAAACCTTAGAAGGTAATGTGTAAGTCACACTGTGATTTCAACTGTCGAACTAGATTAAGAAGTGTTTTTCATGCACCTCATCTTTCCTTTAATGGTAGACATGAACATCATACCAGTATACACAGACTGTAGCAACCAGTGTAGCTCTTACAACAGACTAACCCACCCATCCCCTCTCTGACCCCCCTACCCCCCTCCTCCACGAACAACTGCACAGATAAACTATCAACTTCAGCAGTTGAAAGAAAAAAGACAAAAAAAGACGGCAATACAAACAGATAATCTATGAGTGGCAAGACTGGGGCTTTTGAGCTTGGCAAAAAGTATGGACGGTTGTCTCTGACATAAACGCTACACATATCGTTAAAATTGGTTTTATATCCAAAATCAAATTGATAGTTCCAAACCAAAAGCTTAGACCCAATGAAAACAAAGCTGAGACAAGCTTAGATCCATGTCACAAAACAGGGCATAATCTTTGAACTGAAACTACTGTATGATAGGACAGAACTGAATTTACCGCAGCAAATTAGTACGACAGACATGTGACAAGGTTGTTCACGACGACTAAAGTAATGGTAGGGTTAGCAGTGTAGTGAAATCATTTATGCAAAACCCATTAACAGAGGTCTAATGATCATATCAACACTTGGCTCTGTCTTTTGTACTCACTTGGTTTGTAATTCAGAGAAGAATGTCTTGAATCTAGGGCTGGTCGTCTGGACTTCAGCCTCTTCGTTTTTTTCTTCGATGGAAGTTCTAGATTCTGTGTCGGACTTTTCTTTGGACATCTTTTTACTTTGTTCTACTGGTACGCTCTCTGCGCTGCTGGTACTGGAAGTCCTGGCACGGTCTCCTGATCGGTGACGTCGAGGTCTGGACGCCATGTCCTCTAAATTGTGGTATCTCGTCTGAATACCGTATTTGTTGGTAGTAGGTGGCGTGTACCTATGACAAGAACATACGACAGTTAAGTTTTGAGGAAGAAATCTATTTTTTTTATCCTACGGTTCTACTTTTTCATTCTCACTACTTGCGCTATTGACAAACACTTCAACAACACACGAGATAAATAAATTACAAACGGTCGAGTAAAATTCCAAAACTGTTCATCATTTGTGGCCTTTTGCAATCTGATGTATGTTTTATGGTTTGTGGTATACTGTCTGGAGTAATGCCGACGAAAGAATTGATCCACAATTTTATCACAAATCATTATTTTGTTTTTAATAATGTCGAAGTGATTTTCGCATTTGGAAGAAAGGCCAAGAGAGAGATTTCTTGCTATTCATCAAATTATACAAGTTTTGAACATAACTTGGCGAGTTTTGTGGAATTTCTTTGAGATAACGACCAATGAAAACCATCCGCTAGCTTTTAGTCACTCGCATTTGAATATTCAATGCTTCACAGGATAATATTTGGTTAACTCATCATTAAATTGCCGGAATAGTCAGAAATGAAATAGTCAGTCTTTATTTTTGACACATTTCAACCCTATCAACTGTTCTATCTCATTTTTCTAACTTTTTTTCGGATTTCCTTTTGCTGTTTTACCTAAAATTTTTGCATTTTCTTTGTTTTTTTGTTGTCGTTAGTTTACCATTTGAAGAAGATCCTATAAGGGCTAAAAGCATCAGGCCCAATCAGCTTCTTTCAGACACCATAATCAGTACATATTCAACCAATCAGGGTCACCCCTTACAGCAGCTCATTTGCATAAAGTCACTGACATACCCAATCAGCTAATGGCTTTGAAATACTCATTCATGTAACTATTCATTTCCCGGTGATGATAGTTTTCATAAATTACATGTATTGATAGCATGAAATGATTCATACGGAGTGGAATGATGTTCAACATATAAACTTTTCTGTTTTATAAGTTTTCATCAGATTTTTTGCTTCCAAGAATGTAGAAAAATAACACATATACCTGTCTTCAACTGCGTGACCTCTTAGAGATGAAGTTCTTTTCTGCATAGAAATCAGAGATAACAAGAAAAAAGTTTTAACTAACGACCTTTTAAGTTCTCGGATGTTTGTATCTATTAAGGACCTCTTGCAAGGTGTTCACTTACGACCTTGTTTGCTATCCCATTTATTGCAAGTGTAGTAATGCTATTGTTATTAATTCCACACAGGTATGTATGTTCAATTAATTTTATCTAATTGTGTCTAGTGTCATAGATAAAATCTGCCATTCTGTATGTCGGTCTACATTTCGAGAGGCTCACATTGATGCTGTCTGTAATAAACAGATCAGCGCAATATTCAATAGAATGTTTGCCTTTAACCTTTGACCCTTCTCGACACTAATACTCCAAAACAGGTCGTGTCCCTGCCGTCTATGAGGGAACTACCTTAACCACCCTTTGACAGTTTCACTGAATTACTGTACAAGAAAGCTTATTTTTCTGTAACTTTCAACCTTGGACCTTACAACACAATGGCAATGAGTTTCTACAGCAGGCCTGATTATGAAAACTAGCAAAGCAGTGCAGTGTTTGATCAAATCTGTAATTTGTGATCATTCCATTCCGTAATAAGATGATCTTTTGAAAAGATAAAGTGCTATTCCTAACAAAGCCCCCATTGCTGTGAGCTACTTCATTGCAATATTTAGTGAATCCTGAAAATAAAGAACGAAGCCAAAACTTCATATCTCTCATCTGGTCCCCCTGCCTCCCCCACCCCCGGAATGAAAAGTTCAGTAAATTTATGAATAGACTGACCAATTTTGGTATAATAAAAAAATGAGTATCAGTAAGATTGGAGCCTATGAAATGCTGCATATCCATTGCTCATTCACTTTAAGGTGTAAAATGACCAGTTGGTTTCATAATTTACTGTATATGATATATGCATAAACGGTATTTGTATTCCAGTCAGGCTATGTAGTACGATTAATAGTTCACCTTACCCGTTCGGGAGTGACAGAGGGCAGTAGAGCAGCATCCGTGACAGAATTCTGTGAAATGTGTGGGTTTAACGATGAGTTGGCAAGTTGCATACAGTTTTCTAACGTATCGATGAAAGTACCACAGGTTTGGGTTAAAAGAGAGGTCGACTGGTTCAATTTCTGCAAAAAGGAAATAGTGAGAAAACAAATATTAATATCATAATTCCATTAATGTTTATTCTTTGCTTGTTAGCTTTCTGACATAGCGCCACCAAATCATCCTTCACTCTATTACAAATCCGCCATTTACAAAACGTACGCGTCCTTGGTTACCCACATAACGCTACCGAGTACACTTTCGATTCATAATGTGTCTCTTCAAAAGGAGTTCCTATTCTTTCCGTCCACTGTCAAATCCTAGAAGATGGCGTTAACCACTGAGCTAACACTCCTTGGTTCTAATGCCTTGGTTCATTTAAATTTTCATCTGTTTCTCATCATTGACTGATCACTTATTTGTTATTTCTCATGGACAAGATTCTCAAGATAGTTAAAAGATTCCTTCATGTACAGGTCTATAGATGCACTCACAATGAAATTATCATAACTATGTCAGCCAATTTGCCTTTGCAGAAGATCTTGCAAGGATTGAACCATCAGGGTCTATAACTTAAACAACTATGCCATAGTTAAGTAGCTATGCCACTTATGGAGATGAGAAACATAATTGCCTCTAGCTTATCCACTGAAGTATTGTCACTTATCTTCTTAAAAAAGATGTTTAATAAGATGTTTAATTCTGCTTGCTGTCTCATGTTGTTGTCAAGTAGAAGTTAGCAGTCAATAACAGCACACCCAAAACACGCATTTTTAAGAATATGAAGAGGGCAGCAATGCTAAATATGAACTACTATCAAAAGTAATATATGTCATAATACAACATACACCTATTGCATATCTAAGTAGCTCTGCTACTCATGGAGATGAGAACATCAGGGCCTCTACTTATAATACAACTATGCCATAGTTAATAGCTATTCTAATTGCAGAGATGGGAAACATCAGCTTATTATGAAATCATAACTATATGCCATCCATGAATAACTATGATATTAATTGTCTAACTCTGCAGCCAGCTCTTACTCCTCACGATGACATCGTTTCTGAGTAGCTACATTAATCTCAGCTTTTGTTCACTCTCATCTGTTCACTCTCATCATCAATGGGAGTGTAAGCTCAGTGGTAAACCCCGGTGCCTTTCAATCATAAGGTCCCGAGTTCGAGTCACTCCAAGATTAATGTATGTCGTCCAGTTACAGAGTTGTTGACAATTGACAATCATGGACGTTAAAATATGAATCTAAGAGACTGACTTCGGTCAGCTTGCGGCTTTGATAAGCCAATGATGGTTTCTTCGCGAGTTCCTGCTTGCAGGAGGATTTAAAATATATAGAATACATACTCCATTGTATCCTTGTTAGACTGTAGGACTAGCAAATATAGCTTATATACCACTCAACAAATCTCATACATCTAAAGCTAGTTGTTACCATTCCTCATGAATTAAAATAATAACTATTCCATCCCAGAGTAGCTATGTAGTAACTCAGAGACAATTAAATAGTTGGTTCGCTTACCTGGACAGCTTTGATGTCATTCCTCATCACGCACTTATTAACGTTGCTATCTCTGTGTAGCTGCTACATTACTCATGGACAGTGAATTGCTTGGTTTGAACACTTACCTCAACATCTGGTTGTTCTCTCTCCTCACAAGCCTCTTTCACTGAAGCAACTTGCTGCATCAGCAAGTCACAGTAAAGCCTAAGTTCTGACATCTTACTTCTCATGTTACTTTCAGATTCCTCTGCAAAACAATAAGACATAATTTATGTCATTTAGACATTTATATTTGTGTTGTTAATTAATGCAGCAATGGAAACTGTATTGAGTGTTGAAGAGGAGAAACGGGTAAACTGCATATATACGTTTCCCTTTCTAGTTATAATGTAACACAATTTCTGGTTTGAAACAATAACAGGTAGCCACAAATTTGATGCTCAAAGCCCTCTCACTAGAGGTGCAGGCATACGTCATGCAGTGTTATGGTAAAGCTAATCTCTCATTTGGTCTTCATATTTAACAATTGCATTAGGAACAGTCTGTGCTTTAACATCTGTAGAGTCCAAGTATGTATTGACTGTGTGGTGAGGTAATGAATGGAGCCTGAACAGCCTGGATTCCATGTAAACAACTTAACTGTCCTGCATACTGCAGTCAAATGGTGGTCATGAATTGGGGCCGCAATATTTAATTCTACAATTAATTAACCTTAATTAACCTGCTAACACAAAATAGTCACATGGCCTTGACTAATGCCTTACAAGTATCATGCCAAACCAGATTTCCAGCCCCCTCCCCCACACCCCTTGTCCCATCCCCCGCACCATGAAATAAAATATGTTAATGAGAAAATAGTTTGCAAATGTTTTAAATACATTTCACAAATTAGCTCTAATTTATCATTCAATATTACCCTGTTAGTGACAAACAAATTTCAAATATTTTGCATTAACATTACTACCTTTTCCTTGGTGTACGATCGAGTCTGTTAGACAGGCTTTGGCAGAGCCAAGAGCCACCAGCCACCTTTGTCTCTCAGCCTCGCTTGTCCCTTTAACATAGAAATGTTGTTCCCCAGGAATGATCAAATCTACTCTTGTTGGGTCTGTACCATGGACTGTAAATATATACAATAAAAAGATTTGAAACAATTTAAATCTTTCACTTGTAAGTCAAATTAATGTAATATTTTCCTGCAAAAGATGAAATGAAAGTTTAAAGAGCTGCATTTTTGCATCAACTGAATTTGTGGCTAGATTCAGATATATTCCACACCAGTTAAACTCCTTGAATGTGTTTGCAAATGGGATATTAACAGCAACTATATATGTTACTTGCATCTAGTCCAAAGAATATAGAATCGCATTCTACTTAAGTCACCTGGTTTTCTTCTCACCTTCCTCATGACAATTTTCACAAGCATTTAGAGCAAACATGATAAAGTGGTACAGTACTTTTTAGCAAACAGCTGAAGGAAATGCGAATTCACACATGAAGTGTTTTTTTAAGCTAAGTCTGTAGATGTCTGTTCAATTTTCAATGAATGGTGAAACTTAGCCTAATCTATGGAACGTCAGCAAAACCATTTATGTGAATAATGCACAATAATCAGTCTGTATCATTTCATTTGGGTAAGAAACCATTCTTCTTAACTCAAACATTTGATATACCATATAACCCTTTACATACCAAATACAAGAGAATTTTAGAAGTCAATTCACATATATCTTCACAATTTAGAAGTTAACATGGAGTACTTATGTGACCAATTGGCTATTGCAATACTCGGTAGGTTTTGGGAACATCATCAACTTAGTTCATAAACCAGCCTGATGAGTTTGAAAACTTACCATCAATTTCACAACAAGCAAGCTTTACAGATCCCTTGCAGCCTTGACCAACTTCATCTTGTGATTTATAATAAGCTAGGATTCCTTTGTCTAAAATAAACCATCTTGGTTGCCAACCTAAGATAAGATAAGAATCAACATCAACTTTAATCATATAGGCTAATATTATAGGGTAAGATTATATATAAATAGTTGATAAGTCAGTTCAAACAATGCTTATGTCTAGGCTAACCTAAGGGAGTAAGTACTAAGGGCACTATTTGAAAGGTTAATGCATGTATAAATTGGTGGGACTCTAATTATAAACATGTTAAATTGATAAACAATTGGTCCATAGGGAGCAACAAACTAGTTGTCAAAACATCAATCTCATAATTTGATATAAATGTCTTCAATTATGTCTGAATCTTTGCCAAAAATGCCAATATAGTTGGGATACATAATGCAGTGTAATATGAATTGTAATGCTTTCACAGACTAGCCTATACAGTGTACTAACTACAATTTATACTGTGCGTAAACATTGGAGTAATTGAAATTGAAAACTATTTATTTCCACTTCACCATAACATAAACAAAGTGAACATATAACATTTGAATAAACAATACAAATACATTCCATAGAAATTAAACAATTGATATATACAAATGATGTGAAGTGGGGGAGACCTGGCAGAAGCAGAACTTATCAAGGCCAGGCCACCAACAATAAACACACACAACCCCCCCAAAATACACCTAAACATAAGGAAATAAACTAGAAACTTTAAACATGCTTATTTAATAAAGGCCGTTTTAGTTGTTTTTTAAATATAAGAGTGATTTCGAACTATTGCATGAGTCCTTTATCATATAAGTAATAATATAAGTACTTAATTAAGTAAGTATGAATAGTTAGTGAGTATGCTAGTGCTACTTAGTATGACTATGAGTGCTTAGTGACTGGACGACTCGAAGTCGTTACCATATTATTATTACGTTGGTCGTTTGGACCTTTTGCCAACCTGAAACATAGTTGGTCCATTTGTACAAAATTCCTTCCATTTCTGGCATGGTGAAAGCTTACGGCTGGAAACCCAGATCTCTTTAGTAGCAATTCATTATAGCGTGTAACATATTTGCAAATTTTGAGTGATTCTACCTGTAATTTTAGCTGACTGACATTAATACGTGGTTCGTATGTGTTGTGCGAAATATTAATCACCTGTTATTTGTACTAGACTTATAGAGCTTACAAATCAGCCGTTTTTACATGTTGCTTTATGGAACAGACCTGGAACGGCGAGCGTCCCTGTAAGCGTCCCTTCCCAGAGTGAAGCGGAATCGCTATCAAACAAGGAAGAAGGGGGGGGGGGGGTATGGGCCCAAACAAATTTATTTGTTATAAGTATTAAATTTGTTGTGTGGAAAAAAAAACAATGGTTGGCTTGGAAAACGAGTGGATCAAAGACATTCAAGTTTTGTGGCTTGATTCAGTTGTTCATATTGTCACAACCGTGGTATCAGCGTCCGTGATATGACGATTGTTGAAAGTTATGACGTTGTAGGGAGATTTGTGAGTTTCTGTCATTATAAACTTAGTTTGCGGTGTGTCCCTCCCCTGCCCGACCGGTCGCCATGTACGATCGAGACCTTTCGCGATTTTTATGTGAATCATGTCAATGGGCAGTGGATTCAGAGGGATCCAAATTTATAATGAAGTTTTCACGCTTTACTCGCCTTCAATAGTATAACCATCACTTTAAAAGACTCACATAAACAAAATTGACGGAAACATGAGAAATGCATACACCCTTATTAGAACGGTGTTATTGTGTACCGCTATTCTCTTAGCTCAAATCTCTTAGTATTCACCATTCGCTTTCCACGTTCACCTCCGATCGTCATGTACTGATTTATGGATCACCCTCATCACACGGCGTACACCAGGGAGTTGTCATGGACCCTGACCACACACCTGTAGGTACTTACCGTGTTCACTCATGCACCTCACTCATGCACCCTTTTATTCAACACTGTACTGACGAAGTGACGTTTTTGCTTCCACGTAAACAATCGGCACCAATTTTTATGACCTCAAAACTATCCGTGCATGATTAATTTACATTTTGATCGATCTCTGTATAAATAAATTTCCATATCAATAGAATTCACCCTATGCGTACTCAAGCATGATGAGCTGGAGCGGGCAGGCGCGTACACGTGTACATACGTGTACATACATTGCAAGGTTCGATATAATTGTCTTAAAATTTGACTTGTATAAAATAAAACCAGTGGCCGCTGATAATCAGAAACGGATAGTGTGTGTATGTTACATGTGATCATCGAACAATCAACTTCGTGATTATATCGTTGCAAATTAACAGCTGAAACTATTTGCATAATGAATATCTTCAGAATTTATTTATCTGTGATCTTCGGTTCGTTGCTAACGGTGATTTCTTGTGAAGATGAAGGTTATGCAAGGTTTACTATTGTAGAAGAGGCAGAAACTTGTGAACAAAAAACCAAAGATGGAGATTATCTCGTCATCAGCTATACAGGAGAGTACACAGACGATGGCGAAAAATTTGATGATTCGTAAGTTGAAAGTCAAAATTTATATGTTAATAGGAATGTTGTCTGCTATGTAAGCTGAGATGTGACCGAAGTTGTAAGTTGGAGTATCACTCCTACAGGGAATGACTTATTATTCACATTTTGAGTAGCAATTTTGAAGGCTGAGTTTTTTCCCTCTCAAGTTCAACAGTCAAGTCTCATTCCTTTCTAGAAAACTGTTAGGTAATCTTACGATATCTTACAACCCATCAAAAAATGAACGAACCAAGAGCTATACGCCTTAACAGTTGTATAGCAACTGGTCCAGTTTGTGATGCGATATTGGATAAATTAATCCCTGACCAAGATATGTATAGCCCACAGGCGGGCCGAAACTGTATACCACTAAGAAAGATTCAAAGTATTGGTACTAGTTCAGCGAGAATAATTTCCATATACCTTGGTGTACTAATTAGTAGAAGATACTATAACCAGTCCTTTCATTCCATTCTATGGAAATGAAGTTTAATATTTATTATTAACATTGTGAAATAAATAACCGCAGAATTTCCAACAAGCTTTGACACACTGTTCTAGCAATGCCTGTGGGGCATGGGCAAATATGGAGGGGATATGCATAGCTCCCAACTCTTGAGAAGGCAAATGCGGGTCCATGCCACGAATCGCCGTCCTGGGGGAGGGGTATAATGGGAGGGAGTGTCCCCCTCCCCTTTTGATTTTTTTGGAATCCTGGTGATGCCTACATGTAAAATGGTGGCACTAAGAAAGGCTTTTGTCACCCAAAATTTTCTGAGAAATATGCATTTTTTTGTGTGTAACATCAATAAATTGAATAGGTGATAATTCATTCTTTCCCGTGGCATGAAAATGTTTGCTGCTCGCCCCAATGACAAGAAATATAGGCTAATTTGAGGTTCAAATGATGCTATAAAGGAGGTTTTCTACTTTATTATGCTAAATGCTAAAGAAATGATGGTTGCTAAGTCAAAATTTGATGCAATTTTTTTGATGTATACTTGACAATTGGCAATGCGGGTTTTTCGGATGCTTGCGCGGGTCAGCGGGTTTGGGTGTTAGGATGCGGGTCCAACCCGCGAAATGCGAGTCAGTTGGGAGCTCTGCATATGGGGCAATCTAATATAAAGAGTAACTGTATTTTCATAATAGTTGAAGAAATATTTTGAGTACAAATACTATAGGATCTAGTGATGTAAATGTTCCCAGACCCTCCCCAGGCCTCGATGCCACTATGACTTAGTCATGTCAATGACCACCCACCCTATCCAATGACCTGCTACTGTAATAGGGTCTTAACTATCACATGTAGCTTGAGTTAAATTCAGTGCAGTTCCAACCGGTTTTCAGTCCTGCCTCATAATTTCACACTATTGCCTCATAGCATTCTCAAGCACACATACACCACAGATTGCTAACTATGTATGTAAGCCTGATTTAAGGTCAATGTAGTTATGTGTGTTTGTCTTGTCAGAGAACTAGTTTTCTTGTCAAAAATGTGATTATGTTTGCTGCAGCCAGTAAACATAATCATTTATGACAGCGATCCATTAAGCAGTAGTGCATTGCATGGACATAATTGTCTATTGCATAGACATATTGTATTGCATTTTTTCTTTATTGTATAGTGTAGTACATACACATGCTTTTATTTATATAGACATTTTCCTTTTTCTTTCAGTGAAACCAAAGGTGATCCATTTTATTTCAAGCTGGGAGACCAGAAAGTCATGAGTGGTTGGGAGAAAAGCCTTCAAGACATGTGTGTCGGAGAAAAACGAGAAATTTACATCTTTGGCCAAGAAATTGACGGTCACCAAAACTCAGGTATACATGTGATATACAGTACTGCACGTGTGACCCAAGACAATATGATCTGTAATATTACATGTATAATGCAAACTTACATGTAAAATGCTAAATTTAATACTTTGTGTCCACCTTTCAGAATAAGTCATTTTGAAAAATGCCGAGTTCAATTAAACTGGGACGGATAACACACATTTAACATAAATGGTCCTTATGTTTGGAGGCTGGATTTCAAACTTGAATTTGAATGTTGTTTAAAACTTTACCAACATTGTACAGGTTGTCACTTTTCATATCAATGATATTGCAAATGACAACAAAACAAGCATTTGAATATCTTCGATTTGCACAAGGACATCTAACATTAGGTAGCTTGAAACTAGTTGGCAATTCTTCCAAAGCAATTGAAAATTACAATCTTGTAATCAATCAAGTTAAGAAACCTTCAGAGATTTGTTCATTCAACTTTTGTTAATTTTTAAATATTGCAACCTTCTCACCTAAATAATATTGTATTGGCCTAATTTACGTAGGTGCCATCGTTCCCGACGAAAGCCGAGGAGAGGTGCTCTACAGGATTGAGCTAGTCAAGATCCTAGACAAACCACCAACACCAAACTTATTTAAGAAAATGGACTTTGATGGGGATAAGCAAATCTCCAAGAAAGAGGTTTGTACTTCATGTACATAATAAGAAGAAAAAAACAGCGTGTCTTTATTTTGTACAAAAGTTTGTGTTTACCAATAATAAGTCAATGGATGAATTGATTTCGTTGAAAAGGTTTTGGTTTCCTTAATATCCCCAATCCCCCTCCCCCCCCCCCATGCCTATCCAACAACCATTTGAGAAAGTAGACAGACACTATCCTTGGAAGGTAAGTCGCACAATCCATCGTTTCCCTGTCAGACAATTCTGTTTCTTGTAAGACAGTAAAACAGTATCATTTTTCTCACATTTACATCACTACTCGTCATACTAATTCCATTGGTGCCATCTCATCTCACTGACATACTGTGCAAGGTCACTCTAAAAATAACCTAAGTTGCTTTACGTCTCTTGTGACTCAATTAAAAAAGCAATGATTGTTTGAAATCAATGGCTATTGAATGAGCCAAAGTGTAAGAAAATCTCCCAATGCTGGGTCACAAGCAGTTAATATTATATTGCCAATTTCTGTTTTCTTTGGCAGATGAAAGCATTCTTTTCTGCCCAAGGGCTAGGAGGGCTAAAGGAAGACGAAAGTTTGGATTCTGCTGTTGAGAATATATTTGACTTTCAGGATAAAGATAAGGATGGCATGATTTCCCACGAGGAATTCCCTGGTCAAAAGCATGACGAGTTGTGATGTAAATATCTTTTTTTAATATTGTCGAAAGTTTTAATTCATCTATATAAAAATTGCATCAGGGAAAACCTGTCACAGAAACTCCAACATAAATGCAACATTGGCAGGTATTTTAGTCACCTACTTTGGAGGGATTGAGAAGGTTGCCATCTTCAAATTCTGATATTGTATTAAATATTTCATAACAGTTTAATAATGTGGTTGTAAACCAAATATTTATCATTTGTTTAGTATCAAATAATGTGTCAATGGTGCCAGGTACATAACTTGGTCAGGATGACATAGAATTGCTAACAAATTTAAAATGCAACTTTCAAGGTGGGGGTGTGGTTCAATTATTCAAACAGTCTCTACCCAGGTTTTCTCCATTTTATAAATATTAATATAAATATTAATTCAACCCCCCCCCCCCCAAAAAAATAATAACATGATGCAAGGATATTTTGCAGTCTTCCTTTGCAAGTTACCAGTCGGGCTCTTTCACAATGTTGATGGTGGCGATAATAAGGGTTATTAAAACTCACATGCCTGTCACCTAGCATAGTGCTTTGGACGTATGAAAGATTGCACAGCTAATCTTCCTATTCAACAGAAATAAATAAAATATTTAACTCTCAGAAGCAAGGGTTTTTTCATGTTGAATATCTCTGATGAACTAATTTATTAATTTCAATAAAAATTTATTTCTGTTAAAGAAGCAGGCTCAGCCACCCATTTAAGAAAACTTCATTTTAACTTACAATGCTAAAAATTTTCTTTCTTTCCTACAGCTGCTTGACTTTGTCAATACTGGGGCGGTTGGAGGTCTTGAGAGACATGGTACAGTGGAAGATGCAGTTAATGTTATATTTAAAGGCCAGGATGAGGATGAGGATGGCTTCATTTCTTTTGAGGAATTTTCCGGACCAAAACACGAAGAGCTGTAGCAGTTTTTTTTTGCTCAAGCTTTGTTAATGAAATATATACATGTTTGTAGAAAAATCATGAATTTTGTGTCAATATTGTAGACCTAACCCTTGATTATTACATAAACTCATACCGTATAAAATTCATCGAATTATTAGCAAAGTGGTCGTGTGTTTTATATTCCTTTTTAAACTTACTTTATATCTGTATTATTTATTGCGAGTGTGAGGAATGCGATGATGGAGACATCCGCTGGGAATAATTTATGCATATCGCAGACTGGTCAAATTATAATACAAACGCAACGACTTGTAGCAATATTTTAAACAAAGAAACCATAATTTTTTAATTAGAGACAAAATTCAGAGCCATCAAAGCTGCTACACAAAAGTCGAACCTGAAATTGTTCCCTGATTTGTGGATCAGCATGTGTTAATGTTAAAATGTAGTGGGCAATGATAGGAGGGCCATGTGCTCGCTGAAGACAGAAAGACCTTACTCCAAAGATGTAAAATGATCAAGTTAACCTTCAGCAAATTCATGCAAATCTAGCTAAATCAAAGATAGATCATTGTAGCGCTCTTTTCTTCTTCCAGCAAGTACCATGTTTTACTCAAGTACCTTGTCAAACCACTTTTCCTTGACGTCAATTCTACACTCTGGTAGTGCACCGTTTCATGTACACAGTGACTGAATATTATATTTTGCAAAGCACTTTAAATTTTCTTTTATATATTAGTTAACGAGGTTTGATATTTAATTGCAACGTTGATGTCTTTCTCATTTAAACCTGAAATGCTTTAGTTGAAATGATGGAATTGGGTTGTTCTTAACTTCTAACTTATATCTATAAGCTTTATCCACACAAAGAAGGCCTGTGCCTATTTCTAAATAAAAAGTACAGGGTAACAGGTACAGTCTTCACTGAAATATCAGTAAATTGGTCCTCGGTAAAAGGGTCCTTCAAGGTTTAGGTTTAGTTGGTTTTCAAATACAGATGTATGCAATTGTGGAGTTTATAGATGGTCAAATTAACTCAAGTCGTCTTACTCAAATTCCTCCAGTGAAGAACAGTGGTGTTTGAAAGTCAACATGCCATTTAACTTCATGTTTGTCAGTAATGGCACATTTTCTAAAGAAATGGGTGTTCCATAATTCACAATCATTCTGTTCATATCAAGGAATTGTGTCCTCATTGATGATATTCAGCAGAGAAAAATTGCAACAAGAATTTTGTTTTGTTGAAGACTATTTTATAGAGGTAGATCCAGGCAGAGGGCTAGGGGGCTCAGGCATCCCTTTCTGGAAATGTTTATCAAATGAAAAAGTAACAAAGATAATTTGTGAAAAAAAATGACATTAAAGAAAATATTTATTTTTCATGCAACATTGTTTTGATAATATGTTTAGTATATAC
Organism: Apostichopus parvimensis; assembly: GCA_000934455.1. NCBI lineage: Eukaryota > Metazoa > Echinodermata > Holothuroidea > Aspidochirotida > Stichopodidae > Apostichopus > Apostichopus parvimensis. The sequence goes on along the minus strand of KN887801.1, from coordinate 68,614 downwards.
TGACCGTTTTCTACCAGCCCCCCCACCCCGCCCTTATGAGACATCCTGGATCCTCCACTGTTTTGGTACTTTTTGTTATTTCTACTTTTTGTACACTGTAGTTTATGCCACTTTAGTTATGGCACCAAGTGCATTCCATGCAAGTCTTTCATTTGTTTTTAGCTCATTTGAATTATGCTATTTACAAAATTACTTTCTATGTCTTAGTATACACACATATATATATATATATATCATCTGTCAAATATCATCAGTGTTAACTGTAGTTCTCAGCATTTAATGTATTCATGGTAGAGGCAGTATACCAAATATCATGCCTTCCCTTTGTCATTAAAATGGATAGAAGCCATTTCTTGTGTTGGTTTTTTTTTCCGTGTGAACTGATTCTTTTGTAGTATTGCATATCATCCTCAAGTTCAATATTCGTTATTGTACTTTCCTTAATATGGATTTAGCTGCCTCTTTGACAGGAAACCTAACAGGAAATAAATGGTATAATGGTCCCCCTCATCCAGACAAAGTTGGATGGTCCATGTGTCCTTCATTCCCGACCTTTCATTAACCTCCCTTTTCCTTCCTCCACCCTTTACCCTCAAGTTGGGAACTTATTTGTTCAACATCAGTGTCTCTTAGATATCCCTTAAAATTGTTAGGGACCCAAAATGTACATTAGTAACAAAGACCTACAGCCAGAAACCATAGGGGTTAACATGGTCCTGTCAAGTTCTTTTTCCCATGACAAGTCAACTGAAGCAATGAGGACTTTCAAGGGCATCGGGTCGAATGTTTAGCATACCACAAGTTCATGGTCATCACATTGGGCCAAATGTTTCCTTTTAAGCAGTTTGACCATGGAAATTATGGTCAGACACAAGGGAAGTCCATCAGTGTAAAATACCTCAAAGTGTCGTCAACTAAGGCCAAGGCTCAAATTCCTTGTCGGCTCAAAACTACAGTTCAGATGTAATCATTTGCTGACATGCAGAAATAAGGGCTAAA
>KN887801.1:53007-66620 GCA_000934455.1 Apostichopus parvimensis | reverse complement strand
TTTGTAGCCCTAACCTTCGAAACCTTGGAAATTAGGCTGGGCCAATCCTAACAGGCAAAAAGTAAAGCCTAACCGTTTCATAACTCAGCATACCTAACCCAGCCTTAACCACAACATATTAAAACTTTGCTGTCTCGGACAAAATTTGGGCTTCCGCGACCAATATTGCACAAGACTATCTTATTTCAGAAAACCAATGGATCATTTAAGTTGAAACCACAGTGGGACGCTCAGCTGGCTAACTCCAAATGGCAGATGTGCAGGTAAGTTGCCTATCAAGCATTTCTTTATGATTGATAGTGGCCATCCCCAAAGATGTATTAAATCTACACCTAATTTTAGAGATTTAAAGAGTATTCAGCTATGCCCTAAGCTGGGGGTTTAAGACCACTAGGTGGACTTAGTCCACCAAGTAATGAAAATCAGTGCTGGTAAAACGAATTCATATCATGATGTGATTTTCAAAATGTTCATGTCAACACAGTGGACTAAATTTCATTGTCTTGGCTACCTCTATTTTCAAAACATGTAAAATAATTATTTTGACCTACATTCAGTGAAATTGATAGTTCTGAGACAAAAGCCTTTTTTTTTAAAGGGGATATAAGTTGTAGCAGACACTTAATTCAGTGCGTCACACAGTTCACAGTCACATGAATTATGCACATGTAGGCTATGTGTTATTGATATGAGGTTTGCATTTTATATTTCTTTCAGTATCACTCCAATAAAATCAACAAAGGAAAGAACTCTAACAATGTTGGTACCATCCTGCCAACTTTACCTGCAGTGAGTATTTGCATCAGTTTTATATAATGTAGGCCTTTTAATTTGGTTAATAAATCATTAAAGTATTGTGTTTGGGTCAATTTTTCAAATATTGAAAATTTTGTTAATTTGCCCTGGAAGAGACCTTTGTTCAATGCAGCCTACTTTTCTCCGCTCTTAATTTAGTTTCTATGGTGTTGAAATATTTGATTTGATTTGTTTTTGATTAACATTAACCTTTTGCAGAGGAGGACCAAACCAGTATGGCAGGCCAATCCGCCATCATTTATCTTGTCTGGAAGGCCTCCAGAGGACGAAGTGCGAGACCTTCCAATTATGTCAGAGTTGAGTCCCAGTAAGTTCACCATTACAATCTGTGATTATTATTTATGTCAAAAAAGGTCTAGACTAAAATATCAGTTACTGTCAAGTGGAATGGTTAATTACCATCTCTTGATTTGGAGTTATGCAAAAAATTGTATTAATATTGGAATAATAGTTTGAACAATAGTCAGGATGGAACTTGCTAACTCTCCCAAGCATGCTTTTTGATGCAACATGCTGCATTAAACAAGCAAAATATTACATTCTTTCTTGAAGACTAGTGGCAAATAATAGAGCATGCCAAACCTAGATTTGTGGTTCATTCATTCACAAAGCTGGTTTTTCCTTCTGTACATTACTTTTGTGTCCCACTTCAAGCCACTTGTACTGGCAATATTATCATGCTTTTATCAGGTTAATATTTAGGAACTGTTCATATTGCTAGTAAGAGTGCTTTGAAGCATGATATGGAAGGACAGGTGTATACAGTAGTTGTATTAACATTAGGAAATTGTCCCTATTGGCTGCATGCATTATCAATTCATGAATAGTCTCTACAATGTACATCACTCTCTTTTTCGTGTCAGGGGATACAAAGAAGAAGAGAAGAACCAAGAGTTGGGAGGCAGAAGCTAATGGCGGAGCAGTCAGTAGTAGATCAAAGGGATTCTCTCATCCTAGGAAGGACAGAGAAAGCTTCAGAAATTCCCTCGTTAATATCATTATGTGAGTTAAAAACTTAAAGAAAGATGGTTAATTATCACTCAAACAGTTAAAGGCATTGAAGACTCGCCCCAAACCGCGTGCGACCATCTGAAAAGTTAACTTTCCGTTGCTTGCAAGTGACGTTTTGTTCGTGTCCCTTCAAAATGCAGACAGTACAGTAATGAAACGTGATACCTAGTTATCTTTAGCTGGACCCGAGATGTCCATCGCTGTATCGTTTGTATACTGTGCTGTGGGTACTGACCACAGCTGTATGTACTGACTGTACAGTAGTGTCTAATTACCAACAGTAGCAAGCGGTGTGTGTGTATTTTCTGGGATTGATGGTGGTGTCTAACACTTCTGTTACACCTCATTCGAAACTAGGTCAGATTACCGGCATTAGACGTTTCTTCGTGCGCGAGTCTTCACACCCTTTAAAACAGGAAGGTTAATTATCACTCAAACAGTTAAATGTGACTGGTAATCTCATTGAACGGTGCTTTTAAAACCTGGCTTTGTTTCTCAATTTTGAATCTCTGGCATGATTGTGCGTGCCTGGTTTTATTATCAGAAAGGTCAAACTCATGAGCTGTTTAAGTTATTCCAGAGAATATGTTGCAGACGTTACAAAAATCGGAACTATAGAATGGTGTAAAAAGGAGCCTTTAAGCAACTACATAGACACTTTCAGTATATGCCTTATAATCAAACTATACCATAATAGTGAGTGATATACTGTACATCAACTTCAGGAAATATGAAAAATAGAGTACTTCGGGTGCAAAAGTTAGACACTTAATTAAACACTAGGAAATGAAATATTCAGAAAACTGAGGGGAGAAACTAGTCTGCTGTGACTTCACTGTAGGAAATAGTAAATTAGTTTGATTAGTTAGATAAAGGACAAATTCATGGTGCAGGTTAAAATAGGACAGTTCTCTCTGAACGGAGTTTTGTTGCTTTCATCTCATTTTAATAGGCAAGAAGAGAAGCAGATGAACAGACCACCATCTGTTGAAGGAGAATTGCCTCCCATCTCAAGATCCTCTTCACCGACAGCTGCCGAGAAAGATATCTTGGTAAGACAAAATGTCCCTCTTGGGATTTAGTTGATTATAACACAAATGCAATAGTTGTTGTACAATGAAGCATATTATTTCAGTATATTTATAGAAATAAACTTCATAAACCTGAGAAATGCTACAGTACACAAAATCTGAACAATAACTTATTCTACTGAATTACTTTGTTCCTTTTACAGAGATATTATTATTACATACACCATGGCATTGACACAGAGCATGTGGCACCCATGGAGGATTCTTGGTTGGAAAAAGTCCTCAAGTTGTTGGCACCAAGTTTGAAGGATGGTCATAACGAGACAATTGAGAACCTTTCTGATGAGATGAGGGAAGACTATCTCCTCAGTGTAAAGAAAGCCATAGGTAAGTCATTTGTCCCTTGTGAAACAAATATTTTTAATAGGAGGAGGGTCAGATATGGTTCAAGTCAAATCAAAAGATTTAAAAATGGTTTCTTCAAAATCTGCTCCTGGGGAGTGAAAGTTTTTTATATAATGTGAAATATGCCTCCATTGGAATTGCTTGATGCTGTATTGTAAATAATGTATTGAAAATAACAGTTGTTTTGTTTAGTGTTATGTAGCTAGTGTGCATCATTATGTTTAAAAATGGTTGCACTGGATTTGAAAAGTATGAAGTATCCAACCCTCCCCTACTCCCACCTCAACCTCCTTTTAAATGAAAAAAATGCTAGACTGACGAGGAATTGGAACTCTTAATTGATTCTGCCTTACTAAATGATATTCAGCATATCGTTACTGTTGCTGTTCAGCATTGCTGACAATTTACCATCTTTATTCATTAACCGGTGATATAACATAAACATAACATGAATATTCCAAAGGAGCTGTTAGGAGAGTAGAGCAAAAAGAGTATCCTAACACAGAATGTATAGTTACAATGTGGGAGTTTGTTGCCCTCTAGGACGATTCATCCAGGTACGGTCTTTAAATCTTTAGTCACTTTCCTTACTTTCGTACACAGTTGATTTTGTGCTGAGAGACCCCCGAGAGAAAGATGAGAAAAAGGCCACAGAAGTGCCACCACATCGGGCTGAGCTTGACGTGGTTCCAAAACCCTGGCATAAGTCATACCAGAATGCATTGGAGACCACCAGGGATACCCTTAACATCACTAATCCCACCATGTTACAGGTCCTAGAACTATGGCACGTCTCATTCGGGTATGTTATAATACTTTCATCTCATCACCTTGTACTTGAGCTAGCACATTCCATTTAATTGCAAACTTGGTTCAACTTTAATAAATGGTACGGTACAACCTACCAACTACAGTTAATTCACCCTCCTACCATCTTTTAGTCCCAAAATGTCTATCTAGAGACCAATGAAACATTCCATTCAATTCTGAAAAATTTGATTGTCTCCTAAACATGTTTTGCATTTTTGTGCAAAAAACATCCTAGTGATACGAAAATAATTTTTCTATATTCCATAATATTTTTCATTTTATTTTTTCATTTGATTTATTCAGGAGTCTGCGATTGGTGGATATCAAAGAATTTCAGCAAAAGTCAGTATCTATGGAGCTAGCTACATTCCAGAACCTTGTCATGAGACACATTGACTCGGCCAAAGAAAAACTACTCAAGAAGTAAGTGACACCATCATGAAACACTTGATATCCACAGTTCTTATTTACTTGAAAGATACTGAAAATGCATAGAATTGACTTTATTCCATTTGAATCTTTTCATTTTTGTAAAGAATTGTGATAATCACAATGATCAATATAATCGAACTGGAAACATGACATTTTTTTATGAACATTTATGTCAACAAACAATTTGTGTGCATGGATTTATTCCTCATACACAAATTTGTCCTTAGCCTGCTGACATTGTAAACATCACTACTGTGTGTCTTTATTAAATGCACGAGACTCTCAATGTTGATATCGCTTCTCCGGCAGGTGGTTTCCAGAGGTTCAAAATATTTACTTCCAAGGCAACAGAAAGAAACTGGTCCCTAGCAATCACAACGGGGAGAAGCTGGAGGCATTCTTTAACTGTGCGGCCGCACTCATGACACATCAGCTACAGAGCCTGTGTCTGCTATCTATGGATGACTTTACTAATTTAATATGTCAACCACCGGTAAGTTTAAATACCCTTTGTAAATTACTTGAGCAGAATATAAGTATTTGGAACAGCCTGTTTTGCCTGAGGTTTTGTCCCTGTCACTCCAGGCTTGTTTGTTTGTGTGTTACCATATTGCTTCCAATACTTGCTTTATAAGGAGACTACCATTGCATTTCAGTTAGCAACCCTGGCAAAAACAAATACTATGCCAACAACCCTAACATAAGACTGGCTACCTGTCTGAAGATATAAAGCTGTATGAAAATTTGAAACGTTGGCAAAAATAATTTCAAATTCATCTGCAAATATCTCCTTTTTCAAATTTTCGTTAACTTTATTTCAGACTTCGGTACGAGCCTTTGAACACTCCGGGTTCATCATCCGCCTCATCCTAGAGGGAACTCAGATCAAGTTTGAGCCGACTTTTAGTGACTTTGAGATTGTCCTTCTCAATGTTTACGACGTCATGTTGAAGGCTGTTGGAGTCGTGCCTCGAGTAGAGACCAAGCTACTCTCTGATTTGGTAAGGACTCCTCACTTCTCTGCATGTTTTGTTATCCTATAAAGAGTTTTAATGATTGATTGATAAAGAGTTTTACTGATTGATTTACTGTACTGTAGCTGTTGGTGTAAGTTTTTTTTTTGTACTGGTTTTTGAGAAGGATCTTGCCTATTTTTGCCTATGTTGCCCTTATGACATCCTCAATCTGTCACGTTATATACACAGAACCATTTTGTGGTCTAGTTACTCTAGTGTCCCCTATATCAATAGTTATCCCGTAAGTTTAAATGCAATTGTGAGATAAGAGTTCTAAATTTGGGCCAATTTTGGACAGTATGGATAATATGATGTGTATGTATCAAACTATGGAGTCATTAAATAATCTTTCTTTGTAGGTATTAATATCAGGGTTTTGTCCCAGCATCTGTATTTAAAAGTGTAGGTTTCATAAATATTAAATGTGTAAATGGATACAACTAGTCGCTAATGGCTGCAGTGAAAACTTCCAACTTGTTATGAGACTGCAAAGGCAAAACCACTTGACAACCAGTCGTTCAACAGCTGTAAGTCAGATCCAATCAAATTCAGTCTGACATTGACAGCAACAAAACAGACTGGGGAAGACTTTTGTTGGGGGGGGGGTGAGGGGAGGACAGAAGGGGGGCACAACTGGAGTTAAACCAAACCAGTTTTTGTACTCTTTATTATAAGATTCTTGAAGTTGAACCGTCTACTGTCTTTGAGAATAACTTTGTCTCTCTTTTCGAAACAGTCCGAGTCTAAGGCAAAGGCTGTGCTTCGACCAATCATATTGGAGGAGATCCAGACCAATCACAAGCAAATGATTAAGGACTTGATTGCAGAGGAAAGCACTAAACCGCAATCGCACATCAAGAATTTTGACCGATACAGCTTCTTGATCACTAAGCAGGTTTGTTGTTGTTGTTTACCTGGACTAGATTACCACTTAAGTATCTGCTTTCTCTATCATTTTGAGGTGGAGGCGGGGGGGGGGGGGGGGCAGGGTGGAGGTGAGAGTTGGTTGTTACAAAGTTTACTAGTTTTTTAATATTGAGTTGCATCCCAGCTATCTTTCACATCATTACTGGAATTGATCAAATAAAAGCATTAGTTTTGGTTTTTTTTCTGAACGTTTCAGGCAACAAGTTTTGTCACCATTCTTGATCATCAAGTACAAACCCTTACAGGCAATGTTCTAACAAAACACAAGTATCTCAAAGTTCCATTCCCTTGATTGTTTTATATAAACAACTTGATCGATTGTATTGGTGAAGTGCTGGAAACAACAGGAAATTAAAACACAAGCCAAGAAGTGATGTCACTGCCCTGGTTATCACTAAGTTACTCATCCCTTTGTGTTTGTTATCTGCTAAACTTCCTTACATACATCACATCATTCCTCTCCAAATAACTTTAAATGTTGAATACAAATCATAGTGTGAACCACATGTATATATGCCATTACCCATCCAGTGCAGCATAACTTAGATATAAGAAACGGAAGATCATGAACTGCTCCTCTCTTCTGATCCTGTTGATCACTCGATCGAGTGATCTGCTTGTCTATCCCTCTGATGTTATATCATTCGGGGTACTCGATAGGTATATGCTCTTACTAATATTTGTATTTTGTATCGTTGATAGGCCGAGGCTGATGTGGATGCTTTCATGGCCGAAGAACACACATTTGAAGATTACGCTAAAGAAGTACAGAAATACAAAGAACTGATGGACGAGATATTGTACAACACCAGAAAGGTGAGAAAACAGCAAAGTATTAATCCGTTATAACGTTCATGGTTAGCCACATGGTAGTAGTAGTAGTGGTAGTGGTAGTAGTAGTAGTAGTAGTAGTAGTAGTGGTAGTAGTAGTATTAGTATTAGTGGTAGTAGTAGTGGTAGTAGTAGTAGTAGTAGTAGTAGTAGTGGTAGAAGTAGTAGTGGTAATAGTATTAGTAGTAGTAGTGGTAGTGGTAGTGGTAGTAGTAGTAGTGGTAGAGGTAGTGGTAGTGGTAGTGGTAGTAGTAGTAGTTGAGAATACTGAGCCTAGTCAGAATACATGTATCTATCTGTTAGCCAGTTAAGATTTCTGTCTGTCAGTCTGTGCCGATGTCTGTGCTTATGTTAATTTATTTATGTAGGTGTTTCCAAATCATTTGTTCATCTGTTCTCAGCAGTTTCTCACAGATATCCATAGACAATGGTGTGTGTAATATTTTCATGAAGAATGTTGTCAATAAAGTTGATGTAACATATATAATAGGCATTTGCTGAACATTTTTGGTGCAAGACATATTGGTAGTAGGTTATTTACCAATCATTGGTAATATTGTTCAGTTATGGCTCGAATGTTAATGGTTGTCCACAATCATTTGAGGTCCTTATTGGGTGTACATGTCAGGTGTGGTATGATCATTTGCAAAATGATGTTTCAGTTATCAATTTGATGCTTACAGAGATAATTTGCCGTTGATAGGAGAAGTAATTTCGTTTTGTGTAACAAGATGAGGTTCAGTTTAATTAACTGTGTGTGTATTCCCTTTGTGCTACCTTTGTTGATATTAAGTTTAAGGAATGCCACATTCAAATGTTTTCCTTTAAATTATGTTAGCAATTGAAAGTCCTTGTAATGATTTAGAGACACATTTCTAGTCTGTATTTAGTTTTTTAGCCTTCCATACTTATCCGTTAACTTGTTCATTAGTTTCTCCATTACCCCTCCTTCATCACCCCCCCCCCCCCACATGACCTCCTCCTTTCCACTTCCCCTCAACATTTCACTAATTTGATGTTAAATGCTGATGAGTGCAAAGTATGTTCAAAACCTATGATTCATACAATAATCTCATTTTCAAGGGTAATATATGAAACTTTCAATCACTGAACAGATACTTAAGACGTTCTTGCATATCAGAAATGAACGTTCCCATTAAATTATTGCTGAACGCAACGGATCATCAGAGTTTTTTTCTTGAAATGTAATTTTTGTGATATCACATTTAATCATTATCTAATGTAAACTAAGTAAGCCCATGTTTTCTCTATCATGGATGTTTCTCGAGAGGTTTGGAACTTGAAAATGTAATATTTGTAATATCACATGTAATCATCATCTATTGTTAAAGTAAGCCCATGTTTTCTCTATCCTGGATGTTTCTCAATAGGATGGTGTGGACATTCAGAAGGTTTGTATTTAACTTCCCGCATAATTCACTATCACCAGTTTGATATTCACCTATTCCTTGATCTATCACCTCAACGATGGGATTAATTCCTGAAAATGAAAAGAAATAAATTCAAAGTTACGAGTGGTGCATCCTGTATGTTTAGTACTTGGTAATGCAACTAGTATAAATAACTTCCTGACGGTACATCCTGGCAAATGGATCTGTAAACAATTTGGTATGGAAAGCATTAAGTTTCATATAATATCTTAATTTTTTTTTGTTTTTATCAATTGCTCAAAATTTTTGGGGTTATCTTGGCCAGGACACAAAAATGCATAAAACTTAATGTCTTGGGTCATGTACTGGGCTTTGCTTGCCTGTTCATTCAAAAACTTAAGCCTGAGTCTCATCTGGTTTGGATTCAGAACAACCATTTCACCTATCAATTCAGTGGAAGTTGAATTGTGTATATCTACTGTGACATGGGTAGTCTAGCATTGGTTGTACCTTAATTTAGGCCAATGTTCATAGATTTGAGGTTCAACTGCTCTGAATATTGAAAGTATCATTGAATCATACAGGTGTCAACTTGGGTATGCTGGGCTGGAATTGATCCCATCACCAAAAAAATACTAAGTCCAATCAGCACTGCACGTATCTTTAGAATTTCATCCTTTCTCTGGAGTTATTTTTCAAAACATCTAAAGTTAGTCCTACTAATTTACACTTTTTCAACTCATTTTTTTGTGACTTTTGGTGCATGTCGTGATGTGAGGATTCATCTCTTACAGTGAATAAATTCACTTTTCCATTTTTCCTTCTGTATCAGTTGAAGTATTTGAAATTTGAGTATATAGTAAAATCATGGAAATACTTAGAGGTTCCTTTGCACAGAAACTGCCATTCATCTCTGCACTTTGTAAGGCAAAACTTGGCTGTGTTTGCAAATCAGTTTGCTCTACCAGCTCAAAGTATTCCCCAATTCGAAGGACATCCTTCCATTGTGAAGGAGCAACTCAACTTAGTCGGTAATCAGAAATGGAAGCTTTCAGTCATAATCTTTTCATATTAATTTCCATTTTGGTGTGTTGTGAGGGTTAATTTTCTCATCATAGATGTATTTAATATTTTCTCTTTGCTTTGTGGAGGATCTCTTTAATGTTTTTTTCTCTCTTGAAGACTCACAAGTGTGCATCTTGAATGTCCATCTTCGTATCATATTTTGTGATTAACAACTTTGTAAACGAAAGTGACCTGATCACAGTTTTTCAAAATCTGCTAGGTCGTAAACTATATTTTTGCAGCGTTACAGAAGTTGGATCTTGAATAAGTTCTATATTTGAGTGGTTATGTCATATTTCTCTAATAGGATGTGAGGCAATCTTTTAATATGATATCTAGCATGTATGAAAAGGTTTGGATTTACTAGTTGTTTGTGAAATTATTCATCTTTCATATTTCACAAATGTATCTGCCTACCTTAAAATCACCGCCCTCCTTAGGGTTTTATTGGGATGTGGACTGACCAGAAGTCATAAACCTAGGAGGACTTTGAAAGAACACCACAATGAAATTGGACCAAACTGAGATGGCCATCTTATAAACGAGGAAGCATAACAAGAAAAATTGCTTCCTTTGAGTTTTAATCTAGTATGTCTATTTTTCCTTAAGTATACATGTATCCCTTGTTTGTATAGATTTTAACATTTTGTCATTGATTCTGTTGTCTTTACAGGAGGTAAGACTAGGCATGTTCGAACTCCACAGCGATGAACTGATCAGGGCTTTAGCCAAGAGAGCGGATGCTCTCTGCTCCAAGTTGCTGGCAAGAATGAGCAAAGACCATGCTGAAGGAAATAGGAAGTAAGTAAAGAGTTTGCATAGTACCGGATTGGCTATGGTGACTCGCATATGAAAATGACTTTAACATGAACGGGACTCGGACATGAAAGTGACTTTAACATGAATGTGACCTAACATGTAAGTGACTTTTAACATGAAAGTGACATTAACATGAAAGTGATTTCGGACATGAAAGTGATACCGACATGAAAGTGACCTAACATGTAAGTGACTTTTAACATAAAAGTGATATTAACATGAATGTAATTTCGGACATTAAAGTGATACCGACATGAAAGTGACCTAACATGAAAGTGACCTAACATGAAAGTGACTCGGACATGAAAGTGACTTTAACATGAAACTGGCATTAACATGAAAGTGATTTCGGACATGAAAGTGATACCGACATGAAAGTGACTTGCATATGAAAGTGACTTTAACATGAACCATTAAAGACTGTGAGTAACAGCAGTATAGTAATGGTAACATACTTTGTAACATATTGTAACAGTGACAGTAACATCCTGTAACAGTAACAGACGATATGTGTTTAACGGTTACAGACTGTAGCAGTAACAAGCTGTACCATGAACAGTGTTGTGGTAAGTAACAGGCAGAATGTTCCAGTAACAGAAAGAGATTGTAGACATCGCTTCACCCATTCAAGCATTTCTGATGACTAGTAAACTAAAGTTTCAATTGCAAGCTACCATTTAACGTCTCAATTTGTATTGATCGTTCAGACTCTGCGAGCTGTACGAGGCGATCGCCGAGAAGGCCCTGACGACCCCCGCTAACACAGAACAGTTGATGGAACTGACAGAGTACATCAAAACTGTGGAAAAGAAGGAAATCTTTGCTCTGGAGAAGCAGTTGGTGGAGAGTCGAGACAGACTGACGTTCTTGGTCGACTACGCATCCTTCTCACCCGCCGAGATGAGGCTGAACAGCAGCTCGTTCCAATGGCACGAGAGGATGCCAGAGATCTTCTCCGAACATAGACAGATATTGGAGGAGAAAACATCGCAATATCAAGATGGATTGAAGGTAAGCGTCATAAATATTGTAAATCATGTAAATCATTACTTTACAAACTAGAGCCAGGAATACTTCTGTCAATTGATGGATGAGGATGGATGAGGATGAGGATGGATTGATGAGGATGGATGGATGATTAATGAGGATGGATGGATGAGGATGGATGAGGATGGATTGATGAGGATGGATGGATGGATGATGGATGAGGATGAATATATAGAGCAAAGATGACTGCAACAATAAAATGATGAAAATCAGTCGTGTGTTGTATTTTCTTAGAACACCTTTTATTTGGAACAAATGCAAAAACAGACCAAAACACTATAGAAATCCAAACATACTGTTAAAATTAGTAATAAAACATTTTAGAAATTATACTCTTACATAATACAGAAACATTTAGCTTAGGTAAATTTGTGTTTGCACAAGAGGAGAGATAGAGAGAGAGAAATATGAAAGTCTTCGAAAATACAATAGGCCTTGTACAATGTATGAACTTTAAGCAGGGTTGTTTGGTTTTATTTTCATGTAAGTACTGTAATAAGAGTGAAGATCTCATGAATATATAATTTGATTTCTAACAGCTTCGTCGAGAGAGGTTCATTGAAGAGCTGGACGGCTATACCAAGCAGTTGGAAGAGTTTACGACCTTTAATGACTTTTCGGAGGTGAACAGATATTTAAAGAAGGCCCAAGCCTTGATGAACAGGCTTGAAGCAGCTTCAGAAAAGGTACTTTGTGTTTCTTACATTAAACTTATTTTAAATTAACAAAAAATGTTGAAGAGTTTCTTAACATTAAACTTGAAATAGTAAAGGCTTATTGATTTACAAGACAGGTTTTGATATCAACATGTTTGTAATGTCCACACATCAAGTAATAAGTGTTATAATGTCAATTCTAAAGAAGTCAAGCTAGCAAATAGCATATGAAATTAGGTACACATCAGCATCTTCCTGGATTGTTGTGCACACATTAATCTATATCCTAACTATGTTTGCTATGATATAGTGTTGCATCTTGTAGGCCTAGGTTAAAGTCTTTTTGATATATTTGTTGTGAAGAATAAAAGACCTCCTAATTGTATGCAACCCATGTTTTCACTCTACTGCAACAAACTTGGAATCTATCAAACATTTATTTCCTTGTTCATGTATTTCAGTAACGAAACAAAAAAGTAACAATAATTCACAGAACAATAAAGATATGAAAATCTTTATTGTGAACCTGACTATCAACAACCGTAAACATTTCATACTAGCAAGGACAGTAAATTCTGACCAAGCAGTTGTTGTTTACTCTTCTTTACCATTTTTGTTTCAATCTTAGATTGAAGCTTTCAATCTAGAAGAGGAATCATTTGGATGGCAGACGTCGGCGTATCCTCAGAGACAGAGTATTCTCAACACGTTGAATCCTTACCACAAACTCTATGACACTACCGTGGAGTTCAACACAAAACACAAGTAAGTAAAAGTGCCCCAAACACTTTCCCCCCCCCTCCCCCTTGTATAATACCCTCACCACTACCCTTGTTGGCAATCCCAGAGTAGCCTACTAGTAATATAAATACCACCTGCATTCATGAATATTCGTCCGTTCATTGAAATCTACCAAACGATAACTTTTAATTGATCCTTTAGTCATTCATTACACAAGACATAAACTATAATTCTTTCTCCAGGGAATGGATGGAAGGACAATTACATGAAGTGGACCCCGACCAAGTAGAAGCCGATGTCGGCAATTATTGGCGTACACTTTACAAATTGGAAAAGACCTTCAGTGACAACCCGTCGGCTAAGAAAATCGCGGAGAGAGTCAAGGATAAGGTGGACGCTTTTAAAGAAAACATCCCCATCGTATCCGTTCTCTGTAATCCTGGACTGAGAGACAGGCATTGGGAACAACTATCAGAGGTTGTAGGGTATCCCATTAAACCTGATGAGGTGAGGAGCAAACCTTTATTGTATTTACTTATCAAGGTTGTAGGGTATCCCATTAAACCTGATGAGGTGAGAAGCAAACCTTTATTGTATTTACTTATCAAGATTGTA